>CAKNXH010002249.1:20669-47048 GCA_932178445.1 Andricus quercusramuli | reverse complement strand
TCAATAAAATAGAATATTTGTAATAAAAATATTAAATTTTAATCAAAAGAAATGAATTTGCAACTAAAAAAAATTTTGAACCAAAAATAAAATAGTACACTTTTCAGATAAAAAATCATTTTGAACCAAGAAAAACGAGGTTTGAACGATATATTAAATTTTCAACCAAAAATAATGAATTTTCAACCAAGAAGATTAATTTTCAAACAAAAAGATTACTTTTCTACCAAAAAGTCGAATTTTCAACAAAAACATTAATTTTTAACAAAAAAAATATATGTAACGAAGTAGTTACATTTTTAATCAAAGAAATAAACTTTGAACAAAAATAAATAAATTTGCAAACAAGAATAACTTTCTTTAAAAAGTCAATTTTCAAACACATAGTTGAATTTTCAACTAAAAAGATCAATTTTCAAGAAAAGAAAAACGAGTTTTTAAAAAATTAGTTAAATTTTCAGTCAAAATGATGGGTTTTGAAACAAGAAAATTAAGTTTCTAATAGAAAGACAAATTTTCAACAAAATACATAAATTTCCAAGTAAATTGTTTAAGTTCTAACTAAAGAAGGTAAATTTTCTACTAAAAAAAACAAACAATTTCCCACTAAAAAAATACATTTTCAACCAAATTTGGAATAGTAAAATTTTCAGATAAAAAAATTGAATTTCCCACAATATATACAATTTGTAACAAAAGAAGTGAATTTTTAACTAAAAAAGAAAAAATTTCCAATCAAAAACGGCATAGTTAAATTTTCTGTTGGAAAAATTAATTTTCAACTAAAAAAGCGAGTTTTTCAATAGAATAATTGCATTTTCAGTCTAAAAAGTTGAATTTAAATAACAAATACGAATTATGAATGAAATGCTTAAATTTTAAGATCAAAAATTAATTCCCAACAACAAAAAACAAATTTTCAATAAAATAGAATATTTGTAATAAAAATATTACATTTTAATCAAAATAAATGAATTTGCAACCAAGAAGATTAATTTTCAAACAAAAAGATTAATTTTCGATCAAAAAGTTGAATTTTCAACGGAAAAATTAATTTGTTACAAAAAAAATGTATGTAACAAAGTTTACAATTTTTAATCAATGAGATAAACTTTGAACAAAAATAAATAAATTTGCAAACAAGAATAACTTTCTAAATAAGTCAATTTTCAAACACATAGTTGAATTTTCAACTAAAAAGATCAATTTTCAAGAAAAGAAAAACGAGTTTTTAAAAAATTAATTAAATTTTCAGCCCAAAAATGATTGTTCAACCAAAAGAGACGAAAAAAATGCACGAATTTTCATCCATGTGGTTCATTTTCAAACTAAAAGAGTCGAATTTTTAACCAAAAACAGACAAGTTAGATTTTCACTTAATCAATTTTTAACGAAAAAAACTTATTTTCATCAAAATAGTATATTATAAACCAAAGAGATGAATCTTCAACAAACAACGTAAAATGTAATAGTTGATATTTCAACCAAAAAATATATAAAAGACCAATTTTAAACTAAAGAGAAGAAACTTCAACCGATAAAATTTTAATCAAAAACAGTTTAATTCAACAAAATAAAAAGATTTTCAGTATTTAAAAAAATTTTTAAATATGGTTGTTTTTAGTTTTCGCTGTAAAAAATAGAAAACTTTTGAAAACATGTACTTTGAAACGTTCTTTCAGTAAACAATAATGTTATGTTTGTGAAATTCAGAACTATGCAAGAAAAACGGACCGTACTTAAAATTAATGTATAGAATTCCTGAAAATAGAAGAAGAATCCAACGATCAAATTTAGACATCCACTAAAAAATGCTCCTATTGCAAATCCTAAACACAAAAAAAATGGTTTCTTTGTACAAAAATAAAAAAGAGGAAAGAAATATGAGAAGGCCATTAACCAAAACCCCTTCCTTCCCTTTTTTATTTCTTTCGTCTTTTTATTTTTATTATTATCAAATCACAATATGAAAGCATTTATAATTTATAAATAATAAATGGTTGGTTGCCTTTTAATTTTTCTTTCCTCTTTTTTATTTTTGTCAAAAGAAACAAATTTTTTTGTTTTTAGCGATTGCAATAGGAGCATTTTGTGGTGATTGTCCAAATTTGATCGTTGGATTCTTGTTTTACTTTCAGGAATTCTATACATTAACTTGAGTATTGGACGTTAAATAGGATTTTGAATTTGATTTTAATCTAGTTTAAAATTCTTAAATTTCTTACTTAAAATATTTATTTTTTTTTTCCAAACTGAATGACTGACACTTAGACTCTATCAGGGTGTCCACCGATTCTTAGAAAGAAAATTTAAGGTATTTTCCAGGTTTTCCAGGTCAAGAAGTCAAGTTTTTCCAGGTGTCCTTTTTTTTACATCAAGTAATGAAATAACCATTTCTTATGCATGTAAAAAATGAGCCATTTCATTTTTTATTGGTCAATAATAAGTCGTCTTTGAAAACCTTGAAATCTTTGTGAATTCGTTGAAATCTCTTGAAGTACATAAAATCGTTGTGAAATCTTGAAATTTCTGTGAAATCTTTTGGAATCTTTTTAAATTTTTGTAAAATCTTTGAAATCTTTCTTTAATTTTTGTTTGTGAAATCTTTCGTATTCGTTTGAAGTCATCGAAATCTTTGAAATCATTTAAAATCTTTGAAATGTTTTGAAACCTTTAGAATTCTTGTATTATTTTGATATCTTTATAAAATTTCTATGAAATCTTTCTGAAATCTTTTGTATTCATTAAAAATCATAACAATATTTTCAACCTTTAAAACCTTTGAAATCTTTTGAAAGTTTTAAAATCTTTGAAAATGTTCGAAATCTTTGTGAAATCTTTGATGTGCCTTTTGATTGTATATGCCTTTTTTAAATCTTTGAAATCCTTGCAATTTTTATGAAATGTTCGAAATCTTTGGGAATTTGTTGTGCAATTTTTTAAATCTTTATCAAATCTTTTTAAATATTTGTGAAATTTTGCTTACATCTTTGTTTGTGAAATCGTTTTTATTGGTTGAAATCAGTGAATTAATAGTAAAATCTTTTCAAATCTTCTAAAATGTTTTTAAACCTTTTGAAATCATTTCAAATCTTTGAAATATTTTAAAATCTTAGAAATCTGGTGTACTGTGAACGTTTCCAAACCTTTGAAATCCTTTAAATTATTGTAAAATGTTCAAAATCCTTTTAAATATTCTAAAATATTTGAAATATTTTGAAACCTTTTGAAACTGAATTAAAATCGAAATTTTCAACTAATAATTTTTATAATTTGTAAGTTGATGTCACAAAAAAATGTATACTTGTAACATTCTATATTAGCGGAGACGAAATAAAAAACTTATAGAATTATTCACAATATCAGGGTCGCGATTCGGCGGACGATTTCAAATTTCTGGTCATTTCCCGGTCAAGTTTTTCAATTTTCCTGGTCAACTAAAAGTAACATATTCATATTTTCAGAATAAACGAAAATATTTATTTTAATTTATGACGTTCATTCTAAACATCCTTTAACATAACAACAGAGAACAGAGAAAAGAATACTTAAAATTTTCACTAAAAATATTAATTTATTACAAAAAATGGAATAGTTGAACTTTCAGTTGAAAAAATTAATTTTCAACAAGAAAAACGGGTTTTCAACAAAAAAGTTCAACTTTGAACCAGAGTGATGAATTTTCAAATAAAATTATAAATCTTCAACTGGAATAGTTAAATTTTAAACCAAAAAGATGAATTTTCAACTAAAAACAATGAATACTTAACTGGAACACTTGAATTTTCAACCAGAGATGAATTTTTAAGCAAGATTGATTTTATACTAAAAAATACAATTCTTCAAAAAAATACATGAATTTTTAGCCAAATAGCTGAATTTTGAATTAAAAAAAAAATATTTTTCAACCGAAAATGGAGTAGTAATATTTTTAGTTAAAAAAATAATTTTAACCCAAACATAAGAGTTTTCAACTAAAAGAAAGAATGAATCTTCAACTGAAATAGTTGATTTTTAAACCAGAAAGATGAATTTTCCATCAAAAAATGCAATTTGTTAACCAAATTCATGAATTTTTTAAGAAATAATTGAATTTTTAAATAAAGAAGACAAAGAAACGAAAAAAATCCAAAGGAAAAAAAAGTTTTCAATCAAACAGCTCATTTTTCAATCACAGGAATGAATTTTTAATTAAAACAATGAATCTTCAAAAAAGAAAATTTTAACTAACTTTCAGCCAAATAATTTTATTTCCAACCTAAAAGATAATGATTTGATAGGAATGATGAATATTTAACTAGAATACTTGAATTGTTAATCGAAAAGAAGAATTTTTAAACAAGAAGATTAACTTTCAAATGAAAAGATAATTATTACAAAAAATATAAATTTTTTAACAAAATACATGAATTTTGAACGAAATAATTGAATTTTCAACTGGAATAGTTGAATTTTATGCCAAAAAGATTAATTTTCAACCATAAAGATAAGCTTTCTACAAAAATGACGAATTTTCTGGAGAATTCCAGGTTTTCCAGGTTTTCAAGGTCGCTAGACACCCTGTCTATGTTAAGAATGAGCTATAAATTTTTATTAATAATTTGTGTAAAAAAGCTATTTTTCATATATTAAATTTGAATTTTTGTAGAACTCGGACCCGAACAGATTGCGCACTCGGGTAAATGGTAAACTCCCCCATTTTGATATTAAAAACTTACCTTATCTGCGAAAACCATAATACCGTAATCAGTCTTTCCTCGAATAGCACGTCCCACACATTGAGCTGCATGTCTCATGGCATCAAATGTCAGAAAATCGTTTTCCGCAATCTGAAATTAAATAATTCATTGGTAAACCAGTAAATTAACAATAAAAGAAAAAAATAATAATTTAGAGACAAGGGAGAGTCCATTAATTACGCAAGGCTTTTTCAGGAGGAGGGCGCCTGGAAAATCCTTTCTAGGGAGGGGGGGAGGGGGCGGAAGGTTCAAAGAATGTTTTACGTTTATTTCCTCTTTCTAATTATTTTTTTAAATATGCTAATTAACACCTGTTTAGGCTGTTGAAATTACTTTTTATATTATTATACCATTATATGTTTTATTTCTCGTGAAAATCCCTTATGATCCTTTAAAATCCGTGGAAATCCCATAAAATATCTAAAAAGCGGTAAAAATCCTTAAAATTCCGTGAGATATATTTTAAAGTCTTACGACATTTCTTTAAATCTTTGAAATCCCTTTAAAATTCACTAAAAGCTTCAAAATCCATGGGAATCTTTCCGAATCTCTTGAAACCCTTACAATATATTACAATCGATAAAAATATATTAAAGTCGATTAAAATCTTTTAAAGCACATTAAAATTCCTCGAAATTCCTTAAAATCATCGAAACCCCTATATATCACTAAAAATCCTTTGAAATCTTTGCAAATCTTTTGAAATCCCCCAAAAATATATTTAAAATCCCTTCAAAATCTCATTAAAATCCCCTGAAATCCTTCAACATTCGTGAAAATACTTCGTTATCACATGAAAACCTTTGAAATCATTTGAAATCCCGTGACTTATTTTGGCATACTTCGAAACCTCTTAAAATCCCTTGCAATCGCGGAAATCACTCTTAATTTCTTAAAATACATCGAAATAATTCGGTATATCTTAAAACTGTAAAAACTCTTGTAATGCTTTGAAATCTTTTGAAATACCTTAAAACTTTTGAAATCCCATGAAGTATTTGAAATCTCTTGAAATCCCTTAAAACACTTTAAAAACGGTGAAAATCCTTGAAAGCTCCTGATATCTTTACAATCCCATCAAAATCCTTTATAATCGTTAAATATCCGTGGAAATTACTCAACATCTCTCAAAATCGGTTATAATCCTTGAAATTCCATGAAATATTTCAAAATCTTACAAAATCCCTTGAAATCTTCAAAATTCATCAAAATTTCAAGGTGTCCAGCGATTTTTAGGAACAAAATTCAAGGTATTTTCCAAGTTTTTTTCAGTTCAAGAAATCAATTTTTTCATAGTCTAACTTCATTTTTTCCTGGGAAATAATTTCTAAAGAAAGAGAAACATTTTAAAAAATTCTTAATTTTTTGCGAACATAAGTTGCCTTTGTGAAATTTCCGGAAATATTTTTTTTTAAGTCTAAATTCCTTGAAATCTTTCAAATCTTTGTGAATTTGTTGAAATCTTTTGAAGCATTTAAAATCATTGTGAAATTTTGAAATTTCGGTGAAATCTTTGAGATCCTTGAAACTTTTAAAATCTTTGTGAACTTTTTTGAAATCTTTTGAAATCTTCAAAGCAATTTTTAAATCGTTTAAAATCTTTGAAATGTTTTGATATCTTTGAAATCTGGTGTACTGTACCCTTTATGAAATCTTTGAAATTCTTATCTTTTGAAATCCTTATGAATTCTTTTAAATATTTGTGAAATCTTTTGTATTCGTTTAAAATCACTGAAATATTTGAAATCTTTGTGAAATCGTTTAAAAGCTTTGAAATGTATTAAAATCTTTGAAATCTGGTGTACAGAACCCTTGTTAAAATGTTTGAAATACTTGAAATCTTTTAAAATCCTGATGAATTCTTTGAAATATTTCTGAAATCTTTTGTATTTGTTTGGAATCATTGAAATATTTAAAGTTTTTGTGAAAGCGATTGAAATCTTAAAATTTTTTAAATCGTTTACAATCTTTAAAATGTTTTTAAATCTTTGAAATTCTTGAAATCTTTAAAAATCCCTATGAATTCTTTGAAATATTTGTAAAATGTTTCTTAAATCTTGTTTATTCGCTTGGAATCATTGAACTATTTTAAATCTTTGTGAAACCTTTGAAATCTTCTTAAAATTTTTTAAAATCTTTTGCAAGTTTTAAAATCTTGGTGAAATGTTCGAAATCTTTCTGAAATATTTTAAATCTGACGTACACGCCTTTTTCAAATCATTGAAATCCTTGAAATCTTTGTGAAATGTTCGAAATCTTTGGGAAAATTTTGTGAAATATTTTGAAATATTTTTGAAATCATTCTTAAATCTTTGTTTGTGAAAACTTTTTTATTTGTTGAAATCTTTAAATTATTTGAAATCTTCTTGAAATCTTTTGAATTCTTCTAAAATGTTTCGAAACCTTTTGAAATCGTTCCAAATCTTTGAAATGTTTTGAAATCTCTGAAACCCTAAATCTTTCGAATATTTCAAAATCTTTGTGGAATTTTTGTGAAATCTTTGAAATCTGGTATGCACGCCTTTTTAAATCTTCGAAATCCGTGAAATCTTTGTGAATTGTTCAAAATCCATTTAAATATTTGAAAATCTTTGAAATATTTGTATCCTTTTGAAATCAGGTGTATACTCAAAAACCATGTTGTCCATCCATCGAAATATCTGTTGTATGGCCATGGCTAATTCTAATTTTAAAACTGAATTAACATTCTGTATAAGCGAAGTAAATATTTTATTGGTAAAGTCCACAAAAAGAGCCTTGAAAACTCGTTACTTATTCTGCAATGAACAACTGATCAATTATAACTCGATAAATAAAAAACATTTCGGTAGCAAGATTTTTTCTGAACGAGATGTTTCTTTCATAAGACTAAAAAATTTAAATTACTCTTCGCATTTCAATGAAATAACACTTTTGGAAGCAAAACAAGTCATTTAAATTTAAGGTTCTCGTGAAAAATTCAAGGAGATTTCCAGATTTGCAAGGTTTAAAAAAATTCTAGGAGAATTACAGTTTTTGAAGGTTTTCATGGTCGCTTGACACCCTGAATTTGCAGATCAATATAATCATTTATTTTTACTGATTATTACTACGTTTTACTGATTCATCAGTAAAAAGTAAACGATTCATAGCTAGAATTCAGTCACTGATTGAAATTAGTAAAAATGGTAACTGATTCAAATTTAGAGAGTTTCAAATTTCGTTAAATCTTTGGAAATGTTATGAAGTCCTCTAAAATCCGTGAATATACTTTGGAATCTTTTGAAGTCTCTCAAAATCCTTTGGAATCCAATTAAAATCCCCTGTTATCCTTGACAATTCGTGAAAATATTTCGGTATCACATGAAATCCTTTAAAATCCTTCGAAATACCCTACCACTTTTGTAATCCCTTAAAATATTTTGAAATTTCCTTGATATCTCATGAAATCCCTGAAAAGCTTTGGAAATCTTGTTAAATTTCGTAAAAAATTTATCACTATTTGAAATACTTTGTATTCCTTTGAAATACCTTAAAATCCCTTAAAATCTGTTGAAATACTTTTAAATCACTGGAAATCTTTCAAATCTTTTGAAATCTATTGAAATCCCGTTTGCTGTGAAAATATTTAATATATTTTTCATATATTGAGTAAAAAATATAAAATCTTACGGAATAAGGGGAAAGGGGGATGATGAGAATCTGATGAATCCTTAAAATAGGGAGGAGAGACTATAAAATTTCAAAAATAATCCTTACGTAAATAATGTACGCTCCCTAATTGGTAATTAGCTCACTTGAAACTGATCACGAAGATACTGCAGCCTAGCTTTTAAAATCCGCGATTGGGTGTAGACGTAAGGTATGCCAAACATGAGAACAGCTCTTCCCAAGTGATGATCGAAATCAACTCCCTCGGAAACTTTTCCACGTGCGACTGAAAGTAAAACCGCTCCTCTTCCATTCTCGCAAGCTTTTATGTAATTTATTAGAGCCAAACTGGTCTCTGCTGAATCTTGGGTTTCGATAAATAGCAGTTTGTGTCTTTGAAGCTGATCCACCATTCCCTGATCATACCTTTGAATGCAGATAATAATTAGAAATTTTTTTAGTATAAATTTTGTTGACGCTAGGCGTTGTTTTGCTTGAAATATTTCATCAGTAATTACCACGCAGCAACCACAGACTCCATGTACAAATATGAAGTGAAGAAGCAGACCATTCCATCGGGTACGATTGCAGCGAATTCTACCAATAGTTGTCCATAATTTCTTATAACTGATACATCCTCTCGAGTTTCGTACTTTGAGGAAATTACTGCTTGGTCTTGACCTTTCGACACGATCTGAAAGTTTCGAATTTTATATGTAATGTAGGAAATAATTATATATTTATCCTACCTAAAAAAAAAGTAGTGTAACGATATGTCTTGAGAATCTCGCAATCATTGTTGTTCATAGCTAATTGGCTTTTCATTACTTGAAATTGTTTTATATATTGAATTTGAAATTTTTAAAATTAAATCTACAAATAATGCCTCTTATAAAATCCCTTTTTGATGTGTAAACATCTTAGACCTCGATATGGGGAGCCGCGCTTGATTCAAATGAAACCACGACTAGAAAGTGTAACGCAGGCCTCTGACACACGCGCTGTGTCTCATGTCACAGAACTGAGGCTTGCTTCTCTCTCTCTCTCTCCCTCTCAAACGAATAATAATTGCTTAAACAATTGTAAATTATTTACAAACAGGAGTAAAATATGCTGTGCCTAATTTGAAAAAAAGAAACAATTTTCAATATTAAAATATTTAAATCAATTTTAATATAAAATCATAAAGCTTCGAAGACGATTAAAAATTTTAGGTCGTGTTTGTTTCTTCATCGGTAATTAGCATTTTTGAAAAAAATCATCAAGATTTCCCATTTTTTAAAATTTTAGGTTATGTTAGCTGAAAAAATTAATTTTTTTTCAATTAATTAATTTTCAAAATTAATTTGTTAACTTAACGTTTAACTATTCTATTTTTTGTTGAACATTCTTCTTTATTTTTTTTTGAAAAATTCAATTTCACTGAAGGGTTAAGTTTTGGCGTTTCACTTTAAATTTATATTTTTAAACAAAAGCCACTAGATTTAAATCCAATGATTTTTGTATAAAATAATAAAATTTATCAGCTTGAACAATTTTCGATTGTGTTAGCAATTTTTAATCTAGAATTGAAATTTTTATTAAAAAACAATAGGGTATGTTAGCGTTTTCTCTGTTATTTTGAACAAAAATTAAATTTTTAATTTTTAATAACTTTAAGTTATGCTAGTGTTCTTCGGCAAAAGGACAGGAAATGAGCTTTTTTAATAAAAAATTATTAGATTTCAAAGATTTGATATTTTTCAACAATTAACGTTTTTCGGTTTCTTCAGCGTTCTTTACCGAAAATTGACATTTTTAACAAAAATCATGAGATTTTGAAGGTTTATAATTTTTTAACAATTTTAGGTTACGTTAGCGTTTTACTTCGAAGAAGATTTATAATGATTAAAATAATAATAAAAAAATATTAGATTTTAAACAATATTTACAACTTTTCAAAAACTGAATTTAAATGCAATGATTTTTGTTTAAAATAATAAAATTTATCAGCTTGAACAATTTCCGATTTTGTTAGCGTTTTTCATCTGAAATTAAAATTTTTATCCAAAAATAATTAGATTTCAAAGAAGATTAATAATATTTTCACAATTTTTGGTTAGGTTGCTCGCGTTTTACATCAAAAATTGGTATTTTCAAACAAAAATCATTATAATTTAAACAAGCTTTAGAATCTTTCAAAAAGTTTGAATTACGTTAGTATTTGTCGTCGGAAATTGGTTTTCAATACAAAAAATTATATCTCAAAGATACACAACTTTAGATTATGTTGGCATTTTACACTAGAAATCGGTATATTTTGTAAAAAGTTATTAGATATCAAATAAAATTCCAATTTTTTGTAAAATTAATGGTTAAACTAGCAGTTTGAACAACAAATATCAATATAGATTTCAAAGAAGATTTACAATTTTTGAACAATTTAAGGTTATGTTATAATATTTTTCACTATAAATCGGCCGTTTTAAACAAAAATTAGTCAATTTCGAAGCATATTTACAATTTTTGATGTTATTTTATGTTAGTGGTTTCCGTCAAAATTTTTTTTTCAATCATCAGATTCTTCAGATTGTCATTATTTATCATAGAGTATTATTCAGAGTCATTATATATGAAAATTGTGTACAATTTTTGGTTTTAATAGAGTTTTATACCGAAAATCGTACGCTTAATAAAAATTATTGGATTTACCGGAAATTGGTATGGATTTCGAAGTATATTTACAATTTTGGAACAATTTAACGTTATGCTACAATGTTTTTCACCAGAAACCGGTTATTTTAAACAAAAAATATTCAATTTTAAAGAAGATTTACAGTTTTTTGTTCTGTTAGTGTTTTTTATAGGAAATTCTTGTTATTATTTTTTTAATTATAAGATTTTTCAGATTATCATATATTATATTTCAGATTATTATACAGTCATTCAATTAAAAAATTGTGTACAACTTTTGTTTTGTTGATGTTTTATACAGAAAAACGATACTTTTAATAAAAAATCACTTCAAATTTCAAATCACTTCAAAGAATAACAAATTCTGAACAATTTTATGTTATGTTCGGAGTTTTTTACCGGAAATCGGTATGGATTTCGAATTAGATTTACAATCAGCAAAAAAGTCCAATTTTTAATCAAGGAGATGAATTTTCAACAAAAACGAAGAATCTTCGACTGGTATAGTTAAATCTACATTTAAAAAATAAATTTTCAACCAAAAAACAACGAATTTTCAACAAAATAATTAAATTTCCAACCAAAGAGAGAAATTTTTAACTCAAACCAAGAAAACTAAAAAATGAATTTTTAACAAGTAGTTCGAATATTAACTAATTAGTTGAATTTTCAACCAAAAAGATTAATTTTCTACCAAAAAAGACAAATTTTCAACAAAGTAGATGAATTTTCAACTGAAAAAGATAAACTTACAATAAAAAAAGTTAAATTTTTAGTTAGAGAAGTTAATTTTTAACCAATAAAACCGAATTTTCAACAAAATAGTTAAATTTTCAACGAAATTATTTTCAACTGAAATCAAAAATCTTCAACCAGAAAAATGAATTTTTAACAAAGTTGTTCAACTTTCAACCAAGTAGTTAAATTTTCAACTAGAAAAGATAATTTTTTATCAAACTAACAGTTGAATAGTTAAATCTACATTTAAAAAATAAATTTTCAACCAAAAAACAACGAATTTTCAACAAAATAATTAAATTTTCAACCAAAGAGAGAAATTTTTAACTCAAACCAAGAAAACTAAAAAACGAATTTTTAACAAGTAGTTTGAATATTAACCAAGTAGTTGAATTTTCAGCCAAAAAGATTAATTTTCTACAAAATAGACAAATTTTCAAAAAAAAAAAAAAATAGACGAATTTTCAACTGAAAAAGATAAGCTTACAATAAAAAATATATAAGTTAAATTTACAGTTAAAAAAGTTAATTTTCAACCAATAAAACCGAATTTGCAACAAAATAGTTAAATTTTCAACGAAATTATTTTCAACTGAAATCAAGAATCATCAACCAGAAAAATGAATTTTCAATAAAGTAGTTCAACTTTCAACCAAGTAGTTAAATTTTCAACTAAAAAAGATAATTTTTCATCCAAATAACAGTTGAATTTTTAACTGAAAAAGATAAATTTTCAACCAAAAATGAAATACTTACAATTTCAATTGAAAAATAAATCTTTTACAAAAAATAGAATATTCAAAAAAATAGACAAATTTGTAATCAAGGAATGAATTTTCAACTAAAATGAAGAATCTTCAACTGGAATACTTGAATTTTCAACTGAAAAAAAATAATTTTCAATAATGAAAAAAAGATTTTCAACGACATGTTTAAATTTTCAAGGAAATAAATAAATTATTCGATCAAATTAGTTAAATTTTCAATCTAAAAAGACGAATTTTCAACAGAACAATTGAATTTTCAAACAAAAAATTACTTTTTAACAAAACTGTTAAATTTCCTACAAATTAGATTAATTTTTCACCATGCAGTTGAATTAATTTTAATTTAAAGTTAGTTGTTTGGATTACTTAAATTACCTTTTCGTTTTCTTTCTTTTATTGTACTCAATAATAACTTCCTGTGTTTTATTGATTATTCGTCCTTTTTCGTAAAAATTAATCTTCTTGTTTTCTCTGTCGACTGAAAAGTATTTTTTAATTAAAAACTCAACTTTTCTTGAAAATTTGTCTTTTTTGGTCGAACTTGACGGTTTTTTATTAAAATTGAAATATTTTTTAATTGAAATTTCAATTATATTACATTGTTTGGTGAGAATTCATCTTTTTTAGTAGAAAATTTAACTCCTTCGTTAAAAGTGTAAATCTTTTTAAAAAATTAATTCTTTTCGTTGAAGATTCATAATTTTAATTGAAAATTCATCCCTGATTGCCAATTTAACGACCATGTTGAAAATACGTTTTTTTTAACTAAAACTTTAATTATTCCAGTCGAAAATTTAACTATTTTGTTGAAAATTCGTTTTTTTTTTGCAAGAAATTAGTTTCTTTGAACAGAAAATTTAACTATTTTATGTTTGGTTAAAATTGTATCTTTTTTGGACGAAAATTTAACTGTTTGATCGATAATTAATCTCTTTTATTTAAAAATTGGAATATTTGGTGAAAATTTTTTGTACATTTTTGATAGGTATAAAATTCAATTATCCCAGTTGAAGATTCATCATTCTAATTGAAAATTTATTTCTGATTGAAAACTTAACGACCATGTTGAAAATCAATTTTTCTAACTGAAAATGTATCTATTCCAGTTGAAAATTTAACTAATTTGTTGGAAGTTCGCTTTTTTTGTTAGAAATTACTTTGTTTAAAAGAAAATTTAACTATTCTATTTTTAATAAAAAATGTATCTTCTTTAGATGACAGTGTAACTGTTTGATTGATAATTGATATTTTTTTCAATTAAAATATTTTGTGAAAATATTTTGTACCTTTTTGGTATACAATTCAACTATTCCAGTTGAAGATTCATCATTTTACTTGAAAATTCATCACATTGGTTGAAAATTGAACTGTTTGATTGAAAATCCGTTTTTTTTTTCGTTAAAAATTAATTTGTTTAACTTAACGTTTGACTATCCTACTTTTTGTTGAAAATTCTTCTCTATTTTTTTATAAAAGTCAACTATTGGTTAAAAATGTATCATTTTCAGTTGCAAATTCATATATTATGTTGAAAATTCGTATTATTTTTTAGAAAATTAATCTTCATGGTTGAATACTTATCTTTTTGGTTGAAAATTCAACCATTTCAGTTAAAGATTCATCATTTTAATTGAAAATTTATCTGCTTGTTTTATGATTCAATTATTTCAGTTAAAGTTTCATAATTTTATTTGAAAATTGATCACTTTGGTTGAAAATTAATTTTTTTTTTCTTGTTAGAAATTAGTTATTTGAACAGAAAATTTAACTATTCTAATTTTGGTTAAAAAGTGTCTTTTTAGACAACAGTTTAACTGTTTGATTGATAATTAATTGATCTTTTTTTTTAATTGAAATATTTGGTGAAAATTGTTTGTACCTTTTTGGTATAAAATTCAAATATTCCCGTTGAAGATTCATCATTTCAGTTGAAAATTCATCACATTAGTTAAAAATTGAACTGTTTGATTGAAAATAGTTTTTTTTCGTTAAAAATTCATTTCTTTAACTTAACGTTTAACTATTCTATTTTTTGTTGAACATTCTTCTCTATTTTTTTTTGTTGTAAAATTCAACTATTGGTTAAAAATGTATCATTCTCAGTTGCAAATTGAACAACTTAGTTGCAAATTCATATATTATGTTGAAAATTTGTATTCTTTTAAAAAAAATTAATCTTCATGGTTCAAAATTCAACCATTTCAGTTAAAGATTAATCATTTAAATTTAAAATTTATCTGTTTGTTTTAAGATTCAATTATTTCAGTTAAAGATTCATCATTTTATTTGAAAATTGATCACTTTAGTTGAAAATTCATACTTTTTTCTTGTTAGAAATTAGTGTTTTGAACAGAAAATTTAACTATTCTATTTTTGGTTGAAAAAGTATCTTTTTAGACAACAGTTTAACTTATTGATTGATAATTTATCTTTTTTTCAATTAAAATATTTTGTGAAAATTTTTTGTACCTTTTTGGTATAAAATTCAACTATTCCAATTGAATATTCATCATTCCAGTTGAAAATTCATCAAATTAGTTGAAAATTGAACTGTTTGATTGAAAATCCGTTTTTTTCCGTTAAAAATTAATTTCTTTAACTTAACGTTTAACTATTCTATTTTTTGTTGAACATTCTTCTCTATTTTTTTTTGTAAAATTTAACTATTGGTTAAAAATGTATCATTCTCAGTTGCAAATTCAACAACTTGGTTGCAAATTCATATATTGTGTCGAAAATTCGTATTTTTTTTTGTAGAAAATTAATCTTCATGGTTGAATATTCATCTTTTTGGTTGAAAATTCAACAATTTCAGTTTCAAAAATATACCTTTAAATTATTTATAAATCGAATAATTCGTGAAACTGTTTCATAATTGGGATATGTTTCATGATAGGCACCTTTACCTTAGCAGACTAAATTTCATTACTATTTCAACTTACCATTGGGAGAAGACAGGGTCTCGCCAGTGTCATGGTAAAGGACGACATAATAACAGGATGAAAGTTGAGAATTTTCGGATACATGTCCAGTGGAGAAAGCGTTCCCGACGTTATAACCACTGACTGAAATCTGTCAAATATTGGCTTCATAGCTATGGAACAATCTAGACAACTGAAATGTAACACGGGGTTTAAAACTGTTGGCGTCTTGTCGTCAAAGGGTTCCACGATTATCGTGAAACCCTTCGTGTAAGTTGCGACCAGAGTTGCAAGATGCGTGACCAGTATTAGTGGCGAAAAGTCTGTCATGTCTGAGATTTCCATGGTTCTCAGTAAAGATGACAATCGCTCAGCGCAAAATCTTAGCGGTTTGCGTTCAATACAGACTTTGTTCTGTATGTCCCTCAAAAACGAAGCTGGAGATTCTTGCACTACGTGCTGAACTCGCAGACGTGTTTTCAAATATTCCACAAAACGTTTCAGGAAACTTACAAAGTGCTCTGCACTCCTGATGTTTCCAGGAACGACTTCTACAAATATGAAAAGCCAATATTTTAGGGTTTTAGTAACTTTTAAAGAAGAACCTGAATTTTATTTAAATAAAAGAAGATTTACCTTCTAAGACTTCGTTGGGTAGGACAGGATTTGCCAAGATCATATCCGTTTCTCTTGCTTCATGCGCATCTTTTAATCCTTCAACTAGACGATTATATTCCTCCTGCAATTTATTCACATCGTCTTCTCTCATTCTAAAATTGCAAAGAAGATAATTAACACATATTAATGAATTCATATAAACAAATTATATTGAATGTCTTACTCGGCTACTGTTTTCTCCAAAACCTGAATATTCGCGCAGCTCTTCTCCATAAGCCTCCTGTTTATTTTTACACTCATCGAGTCAATACAGACATTATCTGAAAAAAAAAGCATTAAACATTTGTTTTTTAAAAGGAATATATCTCTTTATTCAGTTTTTTATGGTTCACAACAGTTTTTTACAGACATTGAAATTGAATGATTCGAACTCTTGAAGCTAAACCTTTTTTTATTTAAAGTTATAAAACCTGAACTTCAAATTAAAACAATCAAAATATAATAATATACACATATTAAATGGAAGCTTTGGACACTTTTCAATTGAACAATTTTAAATTAAATGCCGTTAAACGGTCAAATTAAATTTTTTAACTTTTATAAATTGTACAGTTCAAAGATTTAAAAAAAATAGAAATCCACACCGTCATTTTCAATGCTCTAAATTGAATAATGAATCCACAAACTTGTAAATTTTCAAAATTATATCATTTTAAGCAATTTTAAGTTAGAAATATTAAAAATTGAGCGATTACAATATTTTTTCAAACCCTAAAACTTTATAAATTATAAGTTAAATTATTTTAAATTTGAGTAGTTATGAATCTGTAATTGTTCAATTGTAACTTACACATAAAAATTTGTTTTTGTTTTGAAATATTTTAAAATATTATCTTAAAATTTAGTTTTCAGAATAAAAACTAATTTTCCCAGGAGTCTTAAGAAAATTGGGTTATTATCTTGGTACCTTTCAAAATCCTAAAAAATCGTCAACATTTTATTCAAAAATATACATTTTGATTTACATTTTTTTTTAACAATTAATTATTTCTGCATTTTTTTCAAAACTTCTAAATATCTTTTTAAATGATTCTAATTTGTCCTTAAATTTTGGAATCTTTTTAGATATTTTCTTAAAATTATGTTTTAAAACAAAAAATCAGGTTTAATTTTTCTAGAAATCTTAACAGCATTTCTACATTTTGTTAAACAAATTTTGAAGTATTTGCACGATTTAAATTATTTTGGAAACTTTTCAAAACTTATAAATATCTCTTAAACTAGTGCGAATTTTTTCCAAATTAATAATTGCTCAATTGTTATTTGTTCATCAAAATTTGTTTACGTTTTGAAATCTTTTTAAATATTATCTTACGAGTAATTTTTCAAAATATAGAATCATTCCGAATTTTTCCAGGAATTTTCAGAAAATTGTGTTATTATATGAAAACCTTAAAAAATATTCAAAAAGCATCCAAAATTTATTTTCAAAATCTTCAAAAATTTACATTTTGATAAAAATTCTTCGAAATCTTTTCACGTTTTAAATTAAATTTGAATCTTCCCAAAACCTCTAAATATCTTAACATACTCGAACTTTCTCTGAATTGATAATTGTTTAACTGTCATTTATACATCAAAACGTAAGAATTTGACTTACAAATTAATAACTTTTCGAATAGAGCAATTAAAATTCAGTTTTAAATTGTTTAGATTTTGATATTTTATTCATAATTGCTAATTTTAAATGAAAAGTAAAATATTGCTAAAATTTTAAAACAAGGAATTTTTCTTAACTATAAATTTTCAAATTAAATAGGTCACAAATGGAATATTGTAGACTGAAGCAACATATGAATAGGATTTCAAATTGAATAAAAGCGTTTAATTATGAACCTAATAATTTTAAATTATTTAAAAATTGATAATAGTTAATAAAGTTTCAATCCGACGTTTACATTTGTTTAACTCCGGCTTTCGAATTGGCAAAGTTTAATTAATAACGTTAAAATCAGTAAATTGTGTAATATTGAAAATATTCAGAATCATCCTGTAAAATCAATTATTGTTCCATTTTTGATACTAGAACCACGGTTCAATTTAAAAAATCATTAATTAATTTATATTTACAGCTAATAAACTTAAAATGTTTTCAAACGCTATTAATTTTTAATTATTTAGGTCTTCGAAACTGCATTTTAAAATTCATTAAATTGAAAACGTATGTATAAAAATTAAGACCAAAAATTGAACATTTTTACGCTATTAATTTTTAATTGCTCAAGTATTCAAAACTGCATTTTAAAATTCTTCAAACTGAAAATGTACACTTATAAATGAAGACCCATAATGGAAAACTTTCAAAGTATAAGATTTTAGAATGACGAATTGTAAACTGAATGATTTCATAATTGAAAACGTTGAAAATTGAACTGAACATTGAAAAAATTGAAATGGAACTTATTTTAAATTGCATTATATCATGCAATATGAAATTTGTGATAGCTGAAGCGATTAGACAGAGTTTTCTTCTAAGCATTTGTAAAATTCCCGGTCATAAAATAAATTCACTGTCATTCCACAATCTCAAAAAAATTCCCGGTCCAGTGGCCACCCTGTAGTTTTTCAACATTCATTACCGATATTGTGAGCCTCGTCGAAAACGACAACAGAGTTTTTAGCCAGTTCTTTCGAAACATGTTCGGCGATTTTGGGATCCAGTAAATAATGGTAACTGTATACGACAATTTGTGCGTGTACAATCTGCAACCAATAAGGGGACATTAATTTGTTTCCAAATTGATTAATTAATTAAAATCTGAATTATTTAATTTTATAAACGTTTACCGTAAATCTCGCTAGAAAATAAGGGCACCAATTTCTGTCTCTGCCATAATCTTTCAAGTCATCAAGGGAATAAATTCCGGGTGGCATCAATAATTCACGACCTTCCAAATCGAAACCTTCGTAGAAGTTGCAAACAGGCACTGTGTCATCACAACTATGCCTTTCTCGGACGTAGGAAGCTGTTAAAGCATGACAACGACTGTCTACAATTTTTCCGTCCCTTTCTCTGCTTACCTAAATAGTTAAATGTGAAATGAAAAATATTACATTATTAAAATATTAAAAACTAAGTATTAAATGTCAAGTACGTAGTGAAACGCTAAGTTTATTCTTTCAATTTTCAACCTGATTTCAGGGAAATAGGGCAAAGATAAAATATTTATATTTGCATGTAGAAAAGAAGACACACTATTTTTATAAGAAACGCTATATTTTTAAATAATGTTAAAAGATTTATTAATGATTTTTTCTGATAAAGAATTTATTTAACAAACTGAATATGCTACTTAGGTAATGGGAAAATCATTCATTCGGATATAAAAAAATCCGACAAAAAATAAACTTCGTTTGATAACAATTTTTATACGTTTAAAATTGTTCTCATAATCCACAATATTTTTCCATTTAAAAAATGCAGCAATAATAATTAAATCGTGATACTTATAAGCAGAGGCGGCGGAGCCTTTTTTTCTAGGTCGGGGCCAGGGCATATACTTATAATATCAAATGGCACAATTTGTACATAATATAATAATATTATACTATGTAAAAATTTTACATAAATCAGAAATAATGAATAAATAATGAGAAGTGAATAATAAATAATAATAAATACACGTAAGAAATTCATATTGCTATGGATTTCAATGATTTTCCAAAGATTTCACAGAGATTTCAGGTAAATTTCAAAAATTCCACGAAAATTTTAATAATTTCCGAAAGATTTCCGATAGATTTAGAAGATTGCATAAAGATTTAAATGCTTTTCCAAGGATTTCACAAAGATTTCAAATATTTAGCACAGATTTCGGATATATTTATAAGATTTCACAAATACTTCAATGATTTCTCAAAGATTTCACAAATTTCTCAAATATTACCAAATCTTTCGAAAGTATTTTGAACATTTCGCAAAGACTTCTAAAGATTTCAGAAAGATTGCACAAAGAGTTGAACGATTTCCCAAAGACTTGAAAAAAGTTCACAAATATTTCCCAAAGATTTCAGATAATTTAAAAAGATTTCACAAAGACTTCACAAAGATTTCAATGATTTCCCAAAGATTTCAAATATTTGGCAAAAATTACGGACAGATTAAAAAGATTTCACAGATTTTAAAGATTTCCTAAAGATTCCAAATATTTCGCAAAAATTTCAGATAGATTTCAAAGATTGCACAAAGATTTACATTATTTCCCAAAAATTTCATAACGTTTAAAACATTTCGCAAAGATTTCGGATAGATTTCAAAAATTTCACAAAGATTTCAATGATTTAAATAATTTCTCAAATATTACCGAATATTTCAAAAATTTCCGAAGATATCAGAAAGATTTCACAAAGACTTCAATAATTTTAATAATTTCACAAATATTATCAAATATTTCCAAAGATTTCACGAAGATTCCAATGATTTCCCCAAGATTTCACAAATATTTCGCAAAGATTTGAATTATTTCACAAAAATTTCAATAATTTCACAAATATTTAAAGAATGTTACAAAAATTTCGCAAAGATTTTGGACAACTTTAAAAAGATTTCACAAAGATTTTCATAATTTTATAAATATTACCAAGTATTTCAAATATTTTGAAAATATTTCCAAAGATATCAGAAAGATTTCACAAAGACTTCAATGATTTTAATAATTTCCCAAATATTACAAAATATTTCAAATATTTTGGAAAAATGTCCGAAGATATCAGAAAGATTTCACAAAGATTCCATTGATTTTCTAAGTATTTCAAAGATTTTAAATATTTCGCAAAAATTTCGGATAGATATAAAATATTTCACAAAGATTTCAATTATTTCGCAAAAACTCCAGACAGACTTCAAGGATTGCACCAAGATTTCAATGATTTTCCAAAGATTGCATAACGTTTAAAAGATTTCTGATGGATTTAAAAGATTTCACAAAGATTTCAATAATTTCACAAATATTACCGAATATTTCAAAAATGTTGAAAAGATTTCCAAATATATCAGAAAGATTTCACAAAGACTTCCATGATTTTAATAATTTCACAAATGTGACCAAATATTTCAAAAATATTTACAAAAATATCAGAAATATTTCACAAACATTTCAATGATTTTCTAAGGATTTCAAAGATTTTAAATATTTAGCAAAGATTACGGATAGATTTGACAGATTTTACATACATTAATGATTTCCCAAAGACATTACAAAGATTTCAATAGTTTCACAAATATTATCAAATATTTCGCAAATATTTCCAAAGATTTCAAGAAGATTCCAATGATTTCCCCAAGATTTTACAAATATTTCGCAAAGATTTACATTATTTCACAAAAATTTCAGTTAGATTTCAAAGAGTGCACATAGATTTCACAAAAATTTCAATAATTTCACAAATATTTAAAGAATGTTACAAAAATTTCGCAAAGATTTTGGACAGCTTTAAAAAGATTTTACAAAGATTTTAATAATTTTATAAATATTACCAAGTATTTCAAATATTTTGAAAATATCAGAATGACTTCACAAAGACTTCAATGATTTTAATAATTTCACAAATATTACAAAATATTTCAAATATTTTGGAAAAATTCCCGAAGATATCAGAAAGATTTCACAAAGATTTAATTGATTTTCAATGATTTCCCAAAGATTATCAAAGATTTCAAAAATATTACAAATATTTCGCAAAGATTCCCAAAGGTTTCACAAAGATTTCACAAATATTTCCATGATTTCCCATAGATTTCACAAAGATTTTAAATAGATTTCAAAGATTGCACAAAGATTTAAATGATTTCAATAATTTCACAAATATGATCAAATACATATTTCGCAAAGATTTTCGAAGATTTCACAAATATTTCAATGATTCCCCAAAGATTTCACAAATATTTAAAATATAGATTTTAGATAGATTTCAGAGATTGCACAAAGATTTCAATGATTTCCCAAAGATTTTAATAATTTCATAAATATAACCAAATATTTTAGAAAGATTAAAATCATTTCCCAAAGATTTAAATGATTTCAAATATTTCGTAAAGATTTTGGATAGATTAAACAGATTTTACAAATACTTCAATTATTTCACAAAGATTATAGGTAGATATTTTGAAAAAATTAAAACGATCCGATGAATTTAATCATTCGATTTCAGATTTCGATTTCAGGGGGGCAAATCAATACTTTGCCGCTTCTGTTTATAAGTATAATAAATATATCTTTCCAAGATTTTTCATTCTGCTCTTAGTATAATAATTCATATTTTGAATATAAATTTTAAACTACACTTTTCAATGCTCTTGAACTCAAATTTAGAAAAGTGCCAGTTGGTGCGCCTAAAATATTTTACATTTCAAAAATATTTAATTTTGATAGATTCAGCGAAAAAATATTTTAGCTATAAAGTTTTATTCAAGCCCTAAATAGTTCAGTTTGAAATCGGTTAAATCAATATTTGTAATTTTTTTTTTAAATAATATTTAAAAATAAAATTTGGTACAAATGTCCGTGGCTCAATTTTGAAGATTTGAGTTTCAATTGATCAAGTTAGAACATTTAACTTGAAATATTCAATTTTTTAATTATTTAGATTTGAACATTTCAATTAAAAAGTGTTTATATTGGATAACAAGTTGTCTACGGTTTTCACATTTTCATCGCGTTTTAAAACGTATTGTATTTTCAAATATCGTATATTTAAAGAGAAAAGGGGAATTTGAAAAGAAGGGGAAAGACTGTGATCTCTGTAATTTAAACCTACTTACCTCTGGATGAATGCACAGATTTTTTCTGGAACTCAACACTAGGGCCAAGATTTTCTGTTTACTTTTAGTTTCTTTTTCATAATACTCTATCAGTGTCTTCAACTCCTCTATAACCTTTTCTATTTCTGGCATCGTTCGAGAGCAATAAATTAATTTTGTAACACTGTGAGGATATTCCGACATGTAGGCCACAATCAACGATAATAAAGTTATAGTTTTTCCCGTTCCGGACGGCATTTCCAAGAGGCAATGACCCTATAATTTTCATGCAGAAAAATAATTTTATATATAATGAAATGTCCCTAATAATTAAAAAAATTTTTAATCATTAAAAGAATGGATGATGTTGAATTTGATATCTTAAAACATTGGCTGCATACAACAAAATCAGGGTTGCTACAAAATTCCAATTTCGAAATCCCTTACTTTTACCTGGACAATTTTTCATTCTCCCTGACCGTTCTAAATTTTTCTTTCAGATATAAAAACAACCTTACACATAGGAGATCAATAAGGTTAATTCAAAAAAGGATTATTTCTAAATGTATCTTAAAGACTTTCAGTGACAACAGTCATACATAATTTTATAGGGAATCATCCACAAATTACGTAAGATATAAATGAAATACATTGATTTTCAACCATATAGTTGAGTTTTCAACTTAAAAAGATGAATTTTGAACAAAATGGGAAAATTGAATTTCGAGTTAAAACAATGAATTTTCAACAAAAAAAAAAAAAAAAGGAATTTTCAACGAAACTGATGATTCTTCGATAAAAAAATGAATTCTCAAATAAAAAGTGTAATAGTTGATATTTTCACAGCAAATATTTTAATTTTCAATCAAAAGCAGTTGCATTCAATAAAAAAAATACGAATTTTCAACGAAATAAATGACTTTTTAACTGAAAAATATGAGTTTCCAATCAAAAATCGAATAGTTATAATTTCAATTTAAAAATTGGCTTTCAACAACAAAAAACGAATTTTTAACAAAATAGTTGACTTTTTAATCAAAGAAATTATTTAAAACTAAAATTATAAGTATCTAACCAAAAAACTGGATAAAAAAAAAAGTTGAATTTTCAACCCAAAATATGACTTTTCTACCAAAAAGGACAAATGTTCAGTTAAAGATATTAATTTTCAACTAAAATAATGAACCTCTACAAAAAAAAAAGAAGTTTTAATTGAATAGTTGAATTTTCAATACAAACGATTAATTTTCTACCAAAAGGGTCAAATTTTCAACAACAAACAACGTATTTTCAACAAAACAGTTGAATTTTCAATAGAAAACGAATAATTTTCTACAAAAAAATACAAACTTTCAACAACAAAGAAAGATAGTTTTTCAACCAAACAAAAAAAAACGAATATTCAAACAAATAAAGGAATTTTTAACCGAATAAAATGAATTTTCAATAGAAAAATAATAATTTTCAAAAAAATAGTTTAATTTTGAACAAAACAAAAGATTTTTCAACTTAATTGACAAATCATCAACCAAAAAATTTTTTTTAATAAAGTAGTTCCACCTTCAACTAAGCAGTTGAATTTTCCACCAAAAAAGATGTAACAATTGATATTTCAACGAAAAAAGATGTTGATTTTTAACAAAAAGCTGGCGAATTCAACCAAAAAATACACATTTTCAACAAAATAATTAAATCGTCAACCAAAATAGATTAATCTTCGATTAAAAAAATGAATTAAAAAAAAGGTAGTTCCATTTTCAACTAAAAAAGGTGAATTATCAACGCAAAATATAATAGTCGATCTTTCAACGGAAAAGATTTTAATTTTAAACCAAAAGTAGTTGAAGTCAACTAAAAAGATGAATGTTCAAGGAAAGAAATAAACTTTGAACCAAAAAGATGATGTTTCAACTAATGAGATTGCTTTTTTAAAATCAATCAAAAAACGAATGTTGAAATAAGGATTTTCAAATTAAATGCTGAATCGATCAAAAAATTGAATTAAAAAAAAGTAGTTCCACTTTAAACTATAAAAGATGAATTATCAACGGAAAATGTAATAGTTGGTATTTCAACGAAAAGGATGTTAATTTGAAAGCAAAAACAGTCGAATTCAACCTAAAAAGACAAATTTTCAACAAAATAGTAGAATCCTCTAAGAAAACAGATTAATTTTTAATCAAAAAGTTTAATTTAAAAAAAGGGGTTTCAACATAAATTATGAATCATCAATCACAAAAAAAAAATTAGAAGAAAGTAGTTCCACTTTTAACTAAGTAGTTGAATTTTCAACCAAAAAAGATGTATAATCAACGGAAAATGTAATAGTTGATATTTCAACTATAAAGATGTTAATTTTAAACCAAGAGCAGTTTAATTCAACAAAAAAGACGAATTTTCAACAAATGGGGTAAATTTTTAACAAAAAAGACGAATTTTCAACAAATGAGAAAAATTTTTAACGAAAAACATGAAGTTTCAACTAATGAGATTATTTTTGTACCAAAAAGATGCATTTCAAGAAAATAGTAGAATTTCCACCTTAACCAGATGAATTTTTATTAAAAAGATAATTTTCAACAGAATTAAAAGAATTTTCAACAAAAAACAATAATTTTCAACAAAATAGTTTAATTCTGAACAAAAAAAAAAAAGTTTTTCAACTTGAATGATGAATCATCAACCAAAAAATGAATTTTTAACCAAATTTTTCAACAAAAGCAGTTGAATTCAACCAAAAACAGATTAATTTTCAACTAAGTAGTTTAATTTTGAAAAAAGGGATTTCAATTTAAATGATGAATCAACAAAAAAAAAAATAAATTAAAAAAAGTAGTTTCACTTTCAACTACAAAAGATGAATTATTAACGGAAAATCTAATGGTTGATATTTCAAGAAACATTTTTTTTATTTTAAACCAAAAGCAGTTGAATTCATCCAAAAAAGACGAATTTCCAAGAAAGTCGTTGAATCCTCAACAAAACAGATTAATTTTTAACCAAGTAGTTTAATTAAAAAAAAGGGGTTTCCATTTAGATGATGAATTATCAACGGAAAATGTAACAGTTGATATTTCAACGAAAACAGATTTTAATTTTAAACCAAAAGCAGTTGAATTCAACCAAAAAATACGAATTTCCAAGACAGTTGTTGAATCCTTAACCAAAACAGATTAATTTTTAACCAAGTAGTTTAATTACAAACAAAAGGGTTTTCAATTCAAATGATGAATTATCAACGGAAAATGTAACAGTTGATATTTCAACGAAAAAAAATTATAATTTTAAACCAAAAGCAGTTGATTACAACCAAAAAAGACGAATTTCCAAGAAAATTGTTGAATCCTGAACCAAAACAGATTAGTTTTCAACCAAGTAGTTTAATTTTGAAAGAAGGGTTTTCAATTTAGATGATAAATCAACAAAAAAAATGAATTTAAAAAAAGGAGTTTAATTTTTAACTACGAAAGATGAATTTTCAACGGCAGATGTAA
>CAKNXH010002248.1:179087-193828 GCA_932178445.1 Andricus quercusramuli | reverse complement strand
GAGCGCTCGCCCGGTTCTTGCATCCTGGCCTTCAATTCATGATCTTTAAAATCACTCATAAAATGGAATGTTCTTTCGTTTGAATTATCTACGTCTGAATCTAGATATTCGTGCAATGTTTGGATTCGATTCCTATTTTTCGCCTTTGATAACCGGCGCGCAGTGGGCTTTTTTTCAAAATTTACTTTCAATACCTAATATCTTTTACCGAATTTTCTAACCTAGAAAATGCAGGAAAAGTCCGTCATTCTTTGACAAAAATTACAAAATTGTACTGAAACTAAAAAGAAAAAAGTTTTGTTTAGTGCAAGACATCCTATTTTATAGATTTTTTAATGCTAAATTTAAATCTGCCAGGAAAAAAAGCGTAGCGTACTTCCTTTCTGAGAAAAATGCGGTTAAATATGAAAATCCGAATATGGAGAGACACAAGTCGAAAACATTATGGTAAGTAAACGAACTTTATTATCTTGAGGTTTTGAGGGTCGCGGAATCCAAATATGACGTCAAAATTACAAAATAAAAGATGGCGGATCCAATATGGCGGAACAAAAGTCTTGAAAAATTTAGAAAAGTTGTTCATATTTATGTTTTCGAGGGCTCTGAATCGAAATCTGATGTCCGAATTTCAAAATGAAAAATGGCTAATCTAATATGGAGGAACAAAAGTTGGAAAAATGTAGGCAGCTTTACAAAATTGTCCATATTTACGTTTTGGAGGTCGCTGAATCCAAATCCGATATTAAAATTTCAAAATTTTGTGGTAATACCTAAAAAATATGTTCTCAGTGTAAATATAGAAGAAGAGAATGACGAAAGTGATGCGAGTTCCCTGAGTAATGAGAATTCAAGCGATGATATGAATTCAAGTGATGAAGATTAATTATTGGAGAAAATAGGTAATTGAGATTAGGACATATGTCGATTTAATGTAACATGTCTGTAACTACAATTTGATTCCTGCAAAAATTGTTAAAATAGAATTTTATCAATGTCATTTTTTATTTTGAAATTGTGACGTCAGATTTGGATTCAGAGCCCTCGAAAATGTAAATATGGACAATTTTCCTGAATTGTTCAAAAATTTTGTTCCACCATGTTGGATCCGCCATTCTTTATTTTGTAATTCTGACGTCATATCTGGATTCCGCGACCCTAAGAACCTAATGATAATAAACTTCGTTAACTTACCATCATGTTTCCGACTTGAGAAGTCTCTCCATATTGGATTTTTCATATTTAACCGCATCTTTCTCGGAAAGGAAATACGGAACGCTATTTTTCCTGGCAGATTTGAATTCAGCATCAAAAAATCTATAAAATATGATGTCTCGTACTGAACAAAACTTTTATCTTTGTAGTTTTACTACAATTTTGTAATTTTTGTCAAGAAATGTCGGATTTTTTCCGCATTATTTAGGTTAGAAAATTCGGTAAAACTTTTCTCTATAATTTCCCCCATTGTGCATTTAATAAGCTTTAATCTCGTTCAAAGAACATCCATTTCGGTCAATTTGTTCGAGGGATATTAGGTTTTGAAAGTAAATTTTTCAAAAAAGCCCACTGTGCGGCGTTTGCTTTTCCCTGCTATATATACATAGTATAACAACAATAGCTTTGTAAACAGCCTTTTTCCGGAATCGCAGCATTTAACGGGTTACCGCGGTCAATAATTTGAATGTTGACGACTAGATTTTGAATCCGGGGCGTCCTGACCTCTTGGATCCCCTCCTCTTTATTTTCCTTTATTTTCCCTGGCTCATTATTATCATTTTCGCCTAATTTGATAATTTCTCCCACATTATAATTATAATCCGAAATTTCCATGTGACAATTTTGGGTGAAATTGTTGTCTATTTTTCGATTTCGAAATCTCGGTCTAAATCATCTTTGTGGATTTTGTTCCTGATTTTAATTTTCTTCCTTTATCTGATTCTCATTTTTTCTGTATGTTAGACTCTCATTTCCTTAATTTATGTTTTTCTTAATTGTCATTCTATTCTTTGGCACAGCAATCATTTCTTAAATAATTGTTATATCTCTGTAAGGAATGCCTGAATGTCCTGACTTTTCTTCCGATTACAAATTTTAATTTAATTTTTCATTGTTTCCGAAAATCTTTCAATTAAATATGCTTCTTCAAAATCGTCGATAAAGTGATTGAAATTGTGCCAAATTTCTAAATTAACTTGATTTTGATCAGCCAGTTTGACTTAATTTGGAATGGTGTTTGAATAATTCCAAAACGAAATAAAGTACCTCGAATTTCTTATGAGGTATTCTCTGTTCCACCCTTCATTTCTATTCCAGTTACTCTTTCCCTATCCATTTTTTTTTCGTGTTTTGGTTTTGTGTGACTGTGTTTAAAATACAATCAATATTTTCAATTGATTTTGCAACTTTCTCCGAAAGTTCTTTAATTGTCTTCGCCTCACTGTTTGTCTTGTGCAATTCTTCGTGCCCCACTCTAGCCTTTCCTACTCTTTCTCTTTCTATTTATTCTCTTCCCTTTCTGAGCGTTTCATTTCTTCCTGACAGCCTTAGTTCGAAATAATCTTTACTTCTTCCTTAACGTATTTTCTATATTAGGGGAAAGCAACCAACTGCATATCTGTGTCTTTATATTCTGTTTACCTGTGTTTGGGCTAATCACTTGTTATATGTCTCTTTCTGTCGGGGTTCCCTTTAAGCTATCTCTCTATTTGTAATTGTCTTGGATTATAACATTCTTTCTGTTATTACTTCTTAAATATTTTCATTTTAAATCGCTTGATCTTTCCTGTTTCTATTAACGTTCATGTAACTTTCTTATTCAGTATTTTCCTTATCTATTCTAATTTGCGAATTTTCTCTATCCCCATATCTATTTCTTCCATATCCTCATTCAAATGGTTAGCCATTATGTTTTTTTTCAATCTACCTGATCTTTATTTCATAAAGGTTTTCTATTGTATCTCATTTTTCTTGATTCCCATGGCCTAAGTTACGAGAGCTGGGGTTTTTTAAATTACTATAATTGTTTTAGGTTTGTTTAGTTAGATATTTATTCTTCACAGTATTGTATTTCGAATGCTATGCTTTCGTTGAAAATTTAGTACATTTTATTTCATATTTGTAAATTTTTTAATAGCTTAAGTTCTAGAAGAATTTGTATTGGTCCTCCCTCCATCGCATCAAGTTATTTGCCTGGTTGACACCGTGAGTCTTCCGTACATTGTGGAGGGCTGAAAATTTAAAATAAATCTGTTTTATTGTTTATTACTAATATCTTCATCCGATATTTCAAAAGCTGGAATTAAACCAGAATTATTCAGAAGAACTATCGAAAAAGTAGAAGTAAAGTACAACATATCAATTGATTTTATTTTGTCGGCCAGGGTAATTAATTAATTGATTTCTGATGTTAGATATTGCCGATTACTGGTCAAATACTCACGAGTGGAGCGTTAACCAATAACGTGGAGAAACGCGGAATTATCTGCTAAAGCCCTGGTGGCGTAATTGGTTAACGTTCCATTCGCGAATAGTGGCATTCGCGGTTCAAATTCGGACCTTTCTCGATCTTTTCTCGTTTCTCCAGAAAATTATTTTAGCAGTAATCGGCAATATCCAGCATCAGAAATTAATTAAAGTACAACGTTCGGGGAATATTTACAGCACTTTGCAATTTCTAACAATTATTCATTTGCTTGAGCTTTAAAGAAATTGTTTCCCAGGGACAAATATGAGACGCATTTTCAGATTTTCTTCAAAAAACTGTTTTCATGAACTTAGGGCTGCTTGACTATTCCCGTGAATTATGAGAGAATTTTTTTCTGCTCGAACTTTTAGAAAATCATTTTGACACCCACTTGAAACTTTCTAGATCCTGTCCCCTCACAGGAGGAAAGATCAAAATTTTCATATTTCGATAAGCTCTGTATTCTTACTACGAGAAATATTCACGTAGTTCATGAAATGTTTCTTTGATGGAAAACAAAAAATCCGTACCAGGAAAGCACTCTTTTTCCACAGGCTGCAGAAAAAAGATGGGAATTGCAAGCAAGATTGAGAGGATTCAAGAACATTCGGGCCAGAAAAGAAGAAAAGGGAATAATTTCGCAAGTTGTAAAGTCACAACATTCTTTTACATACCAGCCGAGCTGAACGCAATCCCCTGCTTGCCCTCCTGGCCCTCCTGGCCCTGTTATAGGGAATCCAGTTACAAAAGCCACAGTCAGAAAAACAAAAAAGCAAACAATTGCGAGCTTCATTTTTTTTAGAAATGCCAATACTTCTTTAGCTTCCCTCGCTGCTTCTATACCAAGCAATGTCGTATATGTAACCCGTTCAGGACAAATTCTATCAGCGAGCAATGAACTTGAGTAAACGTATCTCTCTGAATCAAATTACAAAAATGTGTCATATTTTCCCCATGGAGGAGACTAGCCAATCAGCTGGCTACAAATACCAAACAAGCAGATTAAAAAACGTAACCTCGTTTGAAAGCTCGATAAGTCATTTTAAATCGACGACAGTTGAATTAAACAAAAAAGACCAATTTTCAACAAAATAGTTTAATCCTCAACTAATACATATCCATTTTTAATGAAACATAAATTTTCAAATCAAAAAGAAAAATCTTTAAGAAGTGTTAAATTTTTAACCAAAAAATGTTTTTCAGTCCATGTAGAAAAAAAAATGTCTTTTAAAATCTTGAATTTGTAAGCAAAAGGAATTGAATTTTCAACTGAATAGATTATTTGTTAAAGAAAAAAAAATGTTACGCGATCGCACCAAAACTTCTGCTTGATTCTAGTAAAATGCTATCTTAAATTATTTGGTAAATCCAACTAAAAAATTTGGTTAAATCAATAAAATGTTTTCTACAAAAGCTCTGATTGACTGAAGCAAACGAATTTGGTGAACTAAACCAAAATTTTGTTGATTTAACCAAATTTTTTTCTGAAATCAACCAAATACGGTCAACAAAACGATTTTGTTGAATGAAGAACATTTTTTTGTGGCTGTAGATAAAAAAATTGAATGAAACAAAAACCAAATAGTGCAATTTTCAAGCCAAACGAACGCATTTTCCACAAAACAGTTGAATTTTCAATCAAAGATATGCATTTTCAATGAAAGAAATGAATGTTCAACCAAACAGTTCAATTTTGAACTAAAACAAATTTTCAACCAAATAGTTAAATTCTCAGCCAATGAAATGAACTTTTAACTCAAATTATAAATCTTCAACTAAAAAAAGTAATTCTGAACGAAGACGTTTAACCTTAAAAGAAATAGTTGAATTTTCTACCATATTATTACATTTTTCACTCCAAGAAATCAAGTTTTAACTGAAATTATCAATTTTCAACTCAAAAAATTAACTTCTAACAAAGTCGTTTAACTTTTGAACAAATAGCTGAATTTTCTGCTACAATATTGAATCATGTTAGCCAGCTATTTTCGATAAAAATTCCAAAAGTTAGAACGTTTTCAACATTTTTGAGATGATTTTCTTACATTTAAAAATTCTGTCAAGGGCTATTCATGATACTTAAAAAGTCCAACAAAGTATCCTTACGTCTTGTTCCGATAAAAAGAAAATTATCAGAGAGAGGAACAAAATTGCATTTTGGAAGCTAAACAAGATTATCATAACACCTTTCGTACAAATTTTTTATTTATCCCTTTTTTAAGGGTTGCGTGGTTTTTGCTTTATTCGTAAGAAAATTAAAAAGAAATAAACTAAATTTTGGGACATATTTTTATAAAAGACGCAAGGTACAATAAAATGTTTTAACAAAATTGTTTTGAAATCAGATCTCAAAGTTTGCTTTCAACATTTTTTTTCTCACGAGACACGTGATGAGAATGTATTCGTTGAAGCCGAAGGAGCTTTAACAAAAGAGAATTCACAATCACTTAATTTCAGTCGTCGATGATTTGACCTTAAATTCCTAGTTTTCCTGTTGTTTACAAAATTTGTAGACAATATAATTTGAATTCCAAAACTAAGATTCCGAGTAAACTTAGAACATTTTTTTGCATACTTGCAGTTACAGTCGATAGCAGCTTCAATTAGAAGAGCCTCAGTCAGAAGAACGAAGAAATATATAGTGGCGAGATTCTTTTGTTTTCGAGAAATGACTATACTTCTTCTGTTTCCGCGGCGGCTTTTATACCATGCAAAGTCGTAAATCTAACCCCACCAGGACAAATTTTATCAGAGAAAAATAAACTTGAGTAAACTTATCTCTTCGGAACACATTAAAAAAATGCGGCATATTTTCCTCATGGGGGGAGACTAGCCAATCAACTGGCTACACATATCCAACAAGCGGCTGAAAAAACGTACCCCCATTTGCTTGCACCCTGTACCTATCTTTTATCAACAAGTATTGTTTTTTTTAATCGAAACAGATTTTTCAGTCAATAAGGAAAAAGGTATCCAAAATCTTGCATTTTGAACTCAAAAAGAATTCAATTTTCTACGGAAAAAATTTATTTTTTACTAACAAAAAAAAATTATTCCAAAAAAGACGAATTCACGACAAAATACCTGAATTTTCTACCAAGTAGTTGAATATTTAACTTGTAAGGGATAATATTTGAACCAGGAATGGAATAATTACATTTGTAGATAAAAAGATTAATTGAAAAAAAAACTAATTTTCAACAGAATAATTGAATTCTTGGATAAATGCCTTAATTTTTATTCTAAAATATAAATTTTTAACAAAAAAGATTAATTTTCAACCAAATAGTTTAATTTACAATTCAAAATGATTTTGTACAGAACAGTTCTATTTTAAACCAAATAAACGCATTTTTAACTAAAATTAGAAATCTTTAACGAGAAAAGATTTTTATTTTAAATCAAAAACAGTCAAATTGAAGAAAAACCGAAAAATTTGCAAAAATTTTTTTTTTTAATACAAAGAGATTTTTCAGTCAATAAAGAAGACAAGTTTTGTACAAAATGTTGAATTTCCAAACGAGAAGAACTAAATTATCCACTCAAAAGATTAACTTTCAATACAAAAAATAGTGATTTTCGAATGAAAACACAAATTTTCAACAAAATACATTAATTTTCCAAATAAATAATTTCATTTTATATCAAATTCTTGAATTTTCAACTAAAAAGTTGCATTTCTAACCAAACAATATGAAAATTGTACAAACAGAGATGAATTTTAAATCAATGAAAAGATAAATTCTTAACAAAAAATTTAATAGTAGACTTTTCAACCGAAAATAATGAAAATTCAACGGAAAATAGAAAGATTCTCATAATTTCCATCGAAATTTGGAATTTTTCAAAAATTAGTTAATAATGTTTTGATTTTTTTTTATCTTTCAACTGTTTTACTGTTTACTGAATTATCAAGCTCACGACTGTAGTAAAAGTTAGACATTTTCTAAAAACAAGTTCAGAAGCTTTCTATTCGAATTTTTAACTTTTCAATACATATACTAGATATTAACAAATGTTTTTTAGTACACGTGGCGTTTCAAATTTTTCCTACACGACTTTATAGAGTTTTTTTCTACTTTTATTTTTTCAAGAACGTCAGAAAATATCAATAAATATTTTTTATTGCGAGTGCATTTTTCATAGGTAAACAGTTTTATTGTTTACTGAATTATCAAACTCACGACTGTGGTAGAAGTTCAGAATTTTTGTTTAAACAAATAAATAAAGTTTTTCTTTTAATTATTTTTTTAAATATATAGAAATTCTGTAGTAACTATTTTTATATATAAAAAATGTATATGTATAAAAATTGAGAAGCAAATAAAAAACAATTAATGATCGAATTACATTTATTTTAGAATAGTTCATATCTCCGTTAAGAAATTATGTTTATAAATAGAGGCATATAATTTTCATAGGATAGTCTTCAATCATTCAATTTATTAATTCACTGTCAATTCGTGTCCTATTTTAGTTTCTTTATTCTAAATTATTAAATATATATATATATATATATATATATATATATATATATATCCAGTTCAGCTGCGACATGGAAAATGCATGCATTTTGGATGCGTGCCTTTTTACTTGAATAATTCCATTAACAAGTTAATTTCAAATTACAATTTCAATTTCTTTGTTTACGGAAACTTTTATCTGGTATAAATATTTCGTCCCGTTTAGTATCAGTTTCGAAAATAATTTTGTCACAATATTGTAAATGAGTAGATCGTGTAATTTTCCAGGTTGTAAATACAAATTAGAGGTCAAAAGTCAAAAATGCACAAATTTCACTTAAAATTTGTAGAATTAGAATAAATTGGTAGATTGTCATGAAAGTCAGTACAAATGGGTTTTTCAAGTCACTGAGCATGACTTATGGTTTAAAATTCAAAAATTGGAAAAAGCGACTTCATTTTATTTAATTTGATTAAATTAGTGGATCCTTACGAGAGTCAATACGAGGGGGGGGTTCAACATTTTTCAAAAACAAGTTCATAAAGGTTTATTTTTTTTTTAATTTTAACTCTTCAGTAACGCTGGGAGATATAAGGGAACATTTTTTTGTAAAAATTACCCTCAAATCTCCCAGAACTTTTTTTTCGATATTCGTAAAAAATCTTTTAAAATGTTTTCAAATTCTATTTTCTGTATGAATTAATTTTTTGAAATAAGAAGAATACAAAAATTTTCCCTGAAATCTTAAATAACTCTTTCTTTTCTCTTGAAAAATTCCAAAATTCTTAAAAAGCTTCTGAATTCTTTTTCGAAGTCTCAAGAAAAAACTTTGTTTGCTTGATACCTTTTAAAATTTATAGATAGCTTTTTTTAAACATTTAAAAATATTGCAGTTTTTAAAAAATCCTGCGAAAAAAAAATCCTAAGCTCTTACAAAATATTTTATGAAAGTTTTTGAAAGCTTATGAAATTGTTTAAATCACTCTCCCATAGTTAATTTTTTTTTTATTATTTTAAATTTTGCTAGGAAGCTTATTCAATTTTTCTTATTCCCACTTATACGCACACTTTTTTCTAAAAATTTATAATCTTGCTAAATTGGAAAAAGTTGCTTTAAAATATTCTACATTTTTTTCAAATTTCAGGAAATGTTCTGAAATATTCAAAAATAAACAATTTTGTCCTGAGAAACTAAAAAAATTCTAAACCTTCACAGATTATTTTTCGAAAGTTTTCAAAATCTTTCGAAGTCGTAGGAAATACCCTCTTAAAATTCTTGAAATCTTTCATAATCCTAAAGACTTTTGAATTTAGTGTTCGAAATCTTCAATGTCTAAATTTGGCTTACAATTTTTTTAAATCTTTCAAAAACATAAAAATATCTCTTAAACCTTCTTGGTTTTTCAATAAAATTTTGTAATCATACAAAATAAAAATATTTTGCATGATAGTCTTTGAAATTTCTTTTTGAAATTTTGGGGAATCATCGAAAAAATGTTTCAATCTTTTTCAAGTTTTTCTCGCAATTTATGTTTCAATATAAATATTGTTTGCTTAAAATTTCTTAATGAATCTTAAGGAGAATTTGAATAATTAATTTATAACCAAAAAATGAAAGAATTTTCAAAAAAAAATATGATTTTTCGAGAATTGCATATTCAGTTAAAAAATTAATTTTTAACCAAAAAAGCAAAGAAAATAGGACAATGGACAGGTATGGATGAAGACATTGAAAAGTACGTCAAAACATGCCCCATCTCTCAACTGCAAAAACCACAAGAATCAAGAACCAAGCTGAGGAAATTATAACAGACATTCCTCTGAAACCCAATGAAAAAATAACCGTAGATATATACGGCTCATTACCTGAAGCAGTGGAAGGTAACAAATATATGCTGAGCCTACAAGATTAATTAAACCTCTACACGGTGTTAATACCGATGGCTAATGAGACAACTAGTTCTATAATAGAAGGGCTGCTTGATCACTACATCCACATCTTCGGAGCACCTCAAACAATCCTAACAGGCCAGAGACAAAATTTTCTATCAGAAATCATGAAACAGTTTGAAAAAGCATTACAAATCACTCGTGTAAAAACAACAGCTTTTCATCCGCAGTTCAACGGAAACATCGAAAGAATGCACTCCACCCTAGGGAACCTAATCAAAAGAAGCATTTTGAAAAAGAAACAATGAATGGGGTGACAATTTGAAATTCATCAACTTTGCAATCAACACAATGAAGAATCAAACAACAGGATTTTCACCCTTTGAACTCATGTTTTGAAGAGAAGCTAACATACCATCATCGGTAGCGTATTCACCAAAACTGACGTATCCGGAACTAGCGAGAAAATGGAGAAAGAATCACGAAGAAAACCTACGATGGGCAAGACAAAGAATAGAAATAGAAACAGAAAAAACGAAGGAAAGACTCGATGAAAATATTACTCACAAACACCCCCTTAACAAACCTGGAGACACAGTAAAAATCATTAACAATACTAAGTCTAACAAACTAGACCCTTCTTGTAAGGCCTTTTTGAAGTCATTGACTGCTCAGACAATAATGATTTACCAATCAAAAATAAGGACAAAATTATCCGAATTCATATAAATCAGACAATACCATACTTCACAGACGATAATGACACCCTGCTGGACCTTCCTGCTGGCCCTAGCACCGATCATCAGTGCTAGCAACACCCTTGAGAAAATTCAAGGAAAGATCTACACCGAGGAAATCTCTAAAGTACACTTGTTTCACGAAAAGTGGAAAATGCTTATAGCTATCAATATGACATCAACCGAAAACCGGACTGAAGCCATCGACACCACCACTACTATGGCAGAACTAGCCTGTAACAAGAAATGCACACCTTATTATGAATTCCAAATGTTTATGAGCCGCTACAATAGACTAGCTAGTTAAAACAGTATCCTACACAAACTATTAGGCAAACAACGTCAAAAAAAAGGATTAGCGAATTTTGTCGGTGATATTTCCAAAACTCTGTTTTGAACATTGAGCGAATCCGACACGAAACAAATTAACACCGAATCCGACACAATTGATAGAGATAACAAAAACATAGCTAGCGTCCTGTCAAATCACAAAAAAATACTCAAATTAATCTTAGAGTCCTCGTCAACGGACCATAAATGGATAGCTGCCCAGGAGAATGCCGAAAGACAGTTTGTAAGAAACATCACTTACGGACTGAATGCTGCAACAAAGGATAGTTTTGTCAACTCAAAATTAGTATTAGCATCAATACTATTAGATGAAACAAACCAGGATATTGGAACAGTCATTAGCGCCATAAACGACTGAAAGCATGGGATACTGCAACCCCAAATTTTAACACCAGAAATGCTGAAAGAAATGATTAGGGAATTCGAGACAACTCAACGTATGCGATACTATTTTGACAATGAATAAGAGAACTATCAGAACATGATAGATGTATATAAAATATGTAGAAGAAACAAACATAATAACAAGTTAATAGATAGCGAATATTGCAAAGCCTGTTTACCTAAAAGATACTCGAAAAACAAATTTAATCAGTCACCTTACCTGCTACACAAGGAAACTTTCATACCTCTAATGAATGGTTATATTATAGTACCCTCCAAGCCATTAGACTCAGACCTAAGCTGCGAAGATTCAAACAAAACTGAAAAAATTCCCGAACCGCACAAACTGTTTGTTTAAAGCTTCAAATAGGTCGTTATAGTAGACACTTTATAAAGTCGTCATGTTAAAATCAGTTGTTCCTCGAACATAAGAGATTATATGAAAGCTAACATCAATTTCAATGTAATTTCTAACCAATTATTTTCCTTCAAATCACATTTTATCAAATGTAAATATCTTAGAAGGACAAACTTGACGTCTTTCATGAAAGAGATAACGGCTATAGTATATATTGCATAAGCAAATGAAGCTATAGAATATTCACTAGTTAAATTTTCATCAAATTTCTCATTCATACATCAATCAGTTTGTCCCCTTATCAGCAAATATGCGGATTGTCTGTACTCTAGTCTTATCCTTGGCCGTTATCCTCAATTCTATTGGTGAGTATACTTATATAAGATATCCATATTATTGTAAATTTTGTTCAAGATATAAGCAAATCAGAATTCTTCACTAAGAAATTTCACACGTAACTGTATCCGGTCTTATCTGTACACGTACACATATGGTACCCTCCCAACTGTACAGTAGATTTCCCACATTACTCACAGGTAATTATTAATTAATGTTAATTCTGTGATCTTTTTTCAAAATAGGAAATAGAATTAGGTCTATTGGCTATGGATGGTCTTAGAATTAAATTTTCCTATTAATATGAGCAGATATATTACTCTTTTCACAAAAATCGTTCTTGAATATTGAGAAAATGTAAGAAAGTGGTGCACGTAGCACTTCCGAATAAACAATTCCTGAGTGACCGCATATAAAATGATCACAAATATTTAACTCAAAAATACTCGAATAAGTCACCTTCACAAAACTCCATATTATGTGCCCAACCATATAATGATGTTTTAAAATTCCCGGAATCTAGCCGCTTTGTCAATAGTCTAGTAGATATCCTTATCCTCACAGTAATAATAAACATAAGAAAGTACCCCCAGCATAGTTAATAAGCCCTATCTCAGCTACCTTAAACTAAAAATGAAAAAAAAATTAAAAATAATCACAACGGCAGCCTTTGTAACAATCCAGTAAATATTCCCACCCCCACAGTAATAATGAAACATTTGACTCTAATAGATATTTCTATATCCCCACATTTATAATCAACAATTACAAAAAGGCACCCCTAGAATATTTAACGCACTGAATCTCACCTGTTTCTGATAAGGCTGAGAAAAACAATTAAATAAAAAATAATCGCATCAGCCAAGTTAGCAAGACTCTAGTAGATATTTATATACCCACAGTTACAATCAGAAACTAGAAACAACTATGAACGTAATGAATAAATTATTCAAACAATGTCCACAGACAGTTTTAGTTTTTTGATAGAACTCTTAGTTTTCTTTATGAAAAATGAAAAAATCGGAAATCTATAGCTAGATTCTATTATAGCAAATACACAGCTTGAAGGGGATAAAAACAATAGTTAGTTTACTAACTATTGTTTGCATATTGTTCCACTACAACGTGATGAATTTCGAAATCATTTTCTGGCATAATTTAAAAAACGCCTGGACACAAGTTTCAAATCCGTATGCATAGCTACATTAAAGGTCGAGAAACTGCCCCTATCACATTTGAGAAACCCCATCTCAGCTGCCTCCAACGAAAAATGTCAAAAACTTCCAATTATTAATAATCATACAAGTCGCCTTCTAAATACGTTATGAATGACATTTCTACCAGAAAATATTTGAATATTGCATAAAATACAGTTGCATTCAACCCAACAAGACGAAATTTGAAGAACATTGTTGAACTTGCAAACAAAGAGATGGATAAAGAAGCCGCTTGGCCGCGATAAAATCTTCCTGATTTTCAATTAAGGGCATACGATTGCGTACTCTAAAAAAATATATAATCTTGTAATTCTTGTTGCAGAATTAAGTTCACAGTCCAAGTTTTTGCCTGATGATGAGGCTGATCCTAGTTTTCCTCGTTTGGTACCTTTTGCTTCTTCTCCTGAGAGACATTCTCCTAGAAGGTCTCTTCCTCCTGACAGTCTTCATTCCTCTGCCGAGGTTACTCCTTCTGCGAAACCTCTTCTTCGTGCCAGGTCCAGGTCTCCTCATGCTAGGCCAACTTTTTCTCGCGTTCTTGGATTCAGATTTGAAGAGCTTGGACTTATTCGACTTGTTCCCCAGAATAATCCGAACCGGAAATTTGAACTCCGAAGATATGTTTTTCCTCGCGATAAACCAATTCGAGTGATGCACCGACAAAGTCTCTACCCCATGCCAACCGAAGCACAAATTGTATTGTCAACGTCTAATGGTGACGTGTTCGCAATATTGGATAAAACATCATGCAGGCACACGGTATTTCGTGGAATATATAGCCCTGTTGATGCGGGGTCAAAACGGTCGAAAATAAACATAGAGAGCGGAGCGGTTAAAGAATTGACCGCCGAAGAAATCGCGGAATCTCCCGTTAATATGAGATCCGCAATCAGAAAGTGGTTTAATGTGTATCGTGTATGAACCACAAATTTTGAATCATTAAATATTTACTTTTCTGAACATAAAATTGCTTGAAATGATATAATTTTAAAAATGCACAAATTTATTGATTCATTCTTTAACTTAGAGTAGTGAATATGATAGCATAGCGTACATTTATATTGTTTAGCCATAAATGTTCGCATTTTTGAAGTTGTCACAATTTTTAAATCACAATTTTGCAGTTTAATCGCATCTGTACCTCGAACCGGCTCGTCTTATTCATATACAGCAAAATAAAGTGAAAATTTTGTTCTTCAACACTATTTTACTTCAGTTACCTTGTAAGCCTTTTAATATATCCACCATGCGTATATACGATCTTTAGTGGCTAATTTTGCTCTGTTGATCTATTAAAAAGAGATATTTAGGGAAATTTAAAATGGCTTACAGGGTGAGCCTAAAAAATAATAATTAATTAATATTTTAAAGATCGAAAAATATATATAGTAATATTATATGTGTAAAATAGTATATATACACAGCGTGTGTATACGATTTTCTTATGCCCCGGGCCGCCGCGCGGCCGGCCCCGGGGGGGGAGGGGGGACCCGCAAGAGCGCGAGAAAAAAAAAAAATAAAACAGAGGAAACATGAAGGAGAGC
>CAKNXH010002248.1:138934-170546 GCA_932178445.1 Andricus quercusramuli | reverse complement strand
TTTTCAAATAAAAAATTCTTATCAAAATTATTAGAAAAACTAAAAATATTTTTTCAAGATAAATTTTTAAAAAATTTAAGAAGGTATCCCAAAATTAAAAAAAAAAGAATCCGGAAGATTTTGAGGCAATTTCTTTAATTTTACAGGATGTTCAACAAAATTTTAGGAGAAATTCGAGTTCCAAGATGCAGACAATTTCATTAGATTTCTGGAAAATTTTTCAATGATTTTTTCAAACAAATTTTTAGGAGCATATTTAGTTTTAGTTTTTTGTACTCTTTCGTAAAAATTTGAAAAAAATATATATAATAGTTACATTTTTAGTTAAAAACTTTACTTTTGAATTACAAAAATAATTTTTGATGAAAGAAATCAATTTTCAACCAGAAGATTAATTTTTTACTAAAAAAGATACATTTGAACAAAATACATCAGTTTTAAGACAAATTTGGAAATTTTAAACGAATTTTTAACTCAATAGTTTGATTTTCTAGCAAGGGAATAAATTTTCAACAAAAGAGTTAAATTAGTCATCATGAAGATTAATTTTCTACCAAAAAACATAAATTCTTAGAAGAAAAATGAATTTTCAATCAAAAAGGTGAATTAATAAAATACAGAAATATTCAACCAAATAGCTGAATTTTCAACTGAAGAGAATAAATGCTGAGCCAAACATGGAATAGTTGAATTTCCAGTAAAAAAAAATAATTTCCAACACGAAAAACGCATTTTCAACAGAATAGTTAAATTTTTAGAGAAGAAATTAATTTTCAACCAAAATTATGAATTTTCAACTAAAAATATGAATATACAAGGTTTTCAAATCAAACAAGATTCTCTGTGAAGTCTATAAAAAAATTTTCAAAAATGAATGAAGTTTTTTTCTACATGAAGGTTCAACGTTCTAGTCTTTTTTAATGGAGGCAGACTAGGTCACGTTTACAATGTCAAAGTCTGACCTTCTTATTTTGTCAACAGAATCCAGAAACTCGCACCATTTCATCGTTTTATTAAAATTTTCTATTTTTCACTTTTTCCTTTTAACAACATTTTGGAATTATTATATACTGTCCTAAGTTATTTTATTTATTTTGCAACAAGTAATAAGTTGTTTTCTACAACTGAGTTATCAAATATCATAACTTACAAAATTTTCCTAAATATTTGCAATTTTCTATAAAAAAAAAATAAATATATTTAGAGGTGGCGTAAGCCCCATGAAGTTTAACACGTATTTCATAATTATATATAATTGAGAAAAAGAGAAAATAAGGAAAAAGATTTTTTTGTCAATTCTATTCAGAATCGTCAATATTAGCTGAATCGGGTTAGAATTGAACATTTTTTTCTCAATTTTTCAATTTTTCGTTAATTTTTTTACTTAGTGAGTTAATAATTATGGCAAGTTAGGAACAAAAATTAAATATTGATATCAGTTCAAACAAAGAGCCTCTCAGTAAATACTTCAAGGAAAATTTACACTCAATATAATCCATATGAAAAATTTGAAGAATTTGAAGAATTTTTTATGTATCTGATTTTTTCAGGAAAATATATTTACAGAAAATGAAGAGATTTTCTGAAAAATAATTATCCCAAATGTTTATTTATTATTTGTTCATAACTAGCGCAGCTTCTTTAACAGTATGAAGTAGGGTAACTAACGCAAGTTACATAATGACAATATCTTCTCCGCGAAATAATAATGTAACAAACGACACGAATACAACAGCTGTGGGTTCTCTGAGCACGGTTTCGACACCAAGAATAAAACCAACGCTTTTTCCACCAATTAACCCAACTAATGTGTCATTTAATTATGCACAGATCTTCGGTATGCAAAACCCCTTCAACTTACCAGACCTGGTAGTCTCTTACGACACTACCGAGCATGGTGTCAACCACCTTCAGCTCCCCAACCCCTTGGTACAAAATATCTCCGTTACCCAAAAGTTGAAACTGTTACCAGAATACCGTACTGTAGACAAGCAGGACACTCCACACTCTGTAGCTGACAAGCATACAAATTTTGGCCAATGCTCTACACAGAATGAGACACTCGGTGCTATCCGAAAGGACCTTACAAAAATGCCCAAACTAGGTAGACTATTCCCTAAGACCACAGCGTCCAAATCAGAAATGGAAAATCCTAGAATTGAATCAGATAGATACAGCCTCGGTCTAGATAGAACCAAACTGAATAGACACAGCTGCACGTCCTTTACCAAAACACGACGTGAGTAATGTCAACCTGAATTTGAGAAATTTAACCCAAATATGGAAAAAGGAAAACTTCCTAGACCAAGCCAACAGAACAAACCGCGTAGAAGTAATATAAGTTATAAAAATACACGTAACTATGAGCATTCTTTAGACAGAAATACAGTTTATAGTAACAGATCGGCCAAAAGAAATCGCGTAGGAAATAGGGACCTAGGTAAAATCATGCTGGGTTGGAACCTCACATTTAACAATAGAAGCGATCTGAGTGCAGATGGGTTCTTAACAAAAATTGAAAAACGTAGGAAGCTAACTAGGGTCTCGGATGAGGAATAACTGATGGAAATGCCGGTTTTATTGGAGGGAATCCCGTTAAAATGGTTTAAAAACCACGAGAAAGAATCTTATATTTGGCGAAAATTTAAAAAAGAGTTCAGATCTCACTTTGGCGACGATGACTTTGAGAGAAGAGTCAAGGAGCAAATTCAGTCTAGAACATAGGGTAAAGATGAATCTATTGATGACTATCTAATCAATGTTCAGAGTCTTATAAATTTGCTCGAAGACGATTCCATCTCTTTAGACACTCTAATAGATAACGGATCCTCTCGCGTATTGTTGAGAATATCGGCTTGGGATGTAATCGCTAGGACTATAGGGAGGGAACTTGATTGTAATTGGAAATCCCCCGTGATCATGGCTAATGGTTCCGTAGATAATAATATTATCGGAAAGGTCAATCTACCAATACCGATCGATAGAGTTACGCGGACGTGTGAGATTAGGATTGCAAACAACCTGCAGACAGAATTGATTTTAGGTCTGGATGGTCAGGGAAAGTTTGATATGGCATTTCTCTCACGCTCCCGTAAAGTTTTCATGCCAGATTCGGAGGCGAAATATTATCGGTTAAAAAAAATGATTAGTGAAAGTGGAAAATTGTAGCGTTATAGCAGCCCTACATGAGGGGGAGGAGAAAGCTTTGAAGGCATTTTTGAAAATAAAGTTCCCTCCAAAATCGCAGGGTCCATTAGGCGCTATTTTCAAGAATGATGAATACTCTCTCCCATATATGAGGGACATTTTGCGACAACTTAACCCTTGTGTGCGCACCCGGGTACCTGGGTGCCCACCTCGGTACTTTTTTGCACGTAACTAGGATAAAAATGGAAAATCTGCTTTGAGCCTCCGAATCATCGTTATTTAACTAAATGTCAATCAAATATTGCATTTAGTAACTCTTCAGAATTTTTTAAACGAAAATAATTGAATTCAAAGTATACATACGTCTGAGGGGCACCCGGGTACCCGGGTACCCACCATGAAAAATATCAAATACAGCTGCATAAATAGTGTTATAGTATATTTATTTGGTTCATGCCCATAAAATATGATGCAAAGTGAATAAAAAGAAAATAATTCTGAAAAAAAACGTTTATATAATGCATGCATTGCATTTAGACAAGGATTCTGAATGTTCGTCGCAGACAGGCAGTTTGCATTCGCAGCAGACCTTTCTAGTTTTTCTTTTTTTTTTTATTACCTGTTGGTAGCAGATATGACAGGAACCGGTGATCTTCCTCCTTCCTGATGCATCTCGTTCAACTGCCGGAGCTGGAGTAACATCCATAGGATTTAGTTGTCGCCCGATTACACTTTCGATAGCAATCTTGGAACTATAATTCCTCATTATTTGCAAATTTTGAGACCGACCCTCAATCATCGGTTTTGCAAGTTCTTCGCTCAACTGGTGGATGAACAGTCGCCTTTGGTTAGTTTTTTTTGGCAGCATCGTATTATTTTCATAGTATATAAGATATGAAGCAAGAGTGCTAATGTCTAGCATGTTGAAGAACATAGTTAGCGGCCATCTCAAAGTGCGACGTTGTGTTGAGTATCTGCTGACCATCTGGTCCATGGTGTCAACGCCACATTTATATTTATTATAAAATGTTATAATATGAGGCTTCTTCTTACCATCATTGTTCACAGCCATGTCGGAATGCATCGTTGACATCATAATGACTGCTTTATTTTTCATCGGCACGTATGAGCACAGCGTTACCTTCTCATGGAATCCAAATATGGTAGAGTTTAATTCTCTCGATTTCTTTGGAGCCATCTCACTGGGAATATAGGGCTTATTCTTCCTCAAAGTTCCAACTATAGTTAATTTCCATGAAAGCAAGTGTTTGGCAAGAGGCAACGTGGTAAAAAAATATCCATGCAAATATTTCTACCACTGCCTCGATATGCGACTGCTAGTTCCTTTACTACTCTTTCGCCTTGGTTTTTCTCTCGAGCGTTGCCTTCTTTGCCAGTGTAAATAATTCCGTTCAAGGGATAGGCATTCTCAGCGTCGCAAATCCACCAAACCTTAATGCAATATTTGGCCGGTTTCGAAGGAATGTATTGAGTAAACTTCGTGCGACCACGAAAAGGGTAAAGTTGTTCATCGCTGGTTAAGTTCTCCGTCGGCCTGTACATCTGGGATAAATTCGCGTTGAGCATAGTCCAGATATCTCGGATCGGAGCCGCTTTATCTTTTTTTACCCTTTGCTGGCGTGTATTTGAGTAATCGAATCTAATAAAACGCAAGAGATTCCGAAATCTGTTGAACCCCATTACCGCTCGATATAGTGGGAATGAATTAGATTTCCACATAGCACTTACGTGATCCTTGTTCGAATTGTTTACACCAGAACAAATCAAAATAGAAATAAAGGAGTACATCTCTTCTACGCTTACAAGCTTCCATTGTCGCTGTGAATCTGGATTCGCTGAATTGTATTCTGTGTAGACAGACAAAGCCTTTCTATTTGTGTGGGAAATAATCGTATTTACCATGTCTTCTGTAAAAATTTTCTTGAAAGTGTCGCTTACAGAAAGTGTCTCTGTGCTTCTGTGAGGACCACTTCGTTCACGAATTACATTGTGAGAAGGCATTTGACATTGAAGACGTGGGGTTTTATTCCAGACGGTTTTGTCTTTGCTAATGTAAGCGTTGAGGGTTTCAGCTATTGGTGCTGCAGCTCGAGCTTGATGCTCTCTCTCACTTGCACTACTTTGATTCTCTACTTCTCCCTCTCCTTCGGTATCCTCGTCTTCATCAGTCATGTCTCCATCGTCCTCGTCTTCTTCGTGAACTGCGTTTTCTCCAGCAACTGGAATTCTTTCATCATCTGAATCATCAGAATGTTCATGACTATGAGAAGACGTTTTCTTGGATGAAATTTTACGTGGTAGCCAGTCTTCGTCTTCGCTATCAGATGGCACGTCAGAACCTTCGTCGAAATCTCCCAAAAAATCTTTCAAATAAGCATCTTTCTACGTAGAATTTAATCTGAAATAAAACTCATGCATTATTTTTTTTCAATAAAATAACAGAAAAAAATGAATTTTTGAACGAAACGCTAAAAAAAACTATAGATGTACATTCTATTTTACCTCGCAAATTCAGCTCTCGATAATTCCTCCATAACTCCAAAGTAATCAATTTTGCACTAATACATTCAAAACAATATAGATAAAATAGTCACTGCACAAAACCAATTCACTTTAGGAGAAGAAGCGACGATCTTATATCGATACTCTGCGTCGGCTAGCAAAGCGTAATCAGTTGCTTTGCAGCGGCACGTTCTGCGAATGAAGAATACGTTTAAAATGAAGCTCATTTGTCAGGAAAGTTAGATTATTCCCTGAATAAGAGAGACAGGGGGTTCCCCACAACTTGTCACTAAATGTCGAGCACCTAGAGTCCATTAAAATGAAAAGAATGCCAAGCGCCACCTAGGTGGATACCCGGGTACCCCGGGTGCCCAACAACGTAGGCAATGGTGGGTGCGCACACAAGGGTTAAGGCCTCGCGGTATATAACAAAATTAGATTTAAGCGCTGCATTTAATCAGATCATTGTTTAAGGAGGTCGAGGAGAACCCGTTGAACCTCCAAAGCGATGCTAGTGCCTCGGGGTTAGGAGTGATCGTTACCCAGGGACCTCGTGAGAGGGGAAATCAAGAGTTAGCGTTTCTTCTCAATGATGTTGAAAAAAGAATATGCCAGGATCTAAACGACAAATGGCTCCGGCTAAGGTGGGGTACGTTGTGACAGTGTAAAAATATCACCTATCCCTTGTTGTAAGGAACAACATAACCTCCCCACTGGCACTGAATAAATAAACGTCCACTCTCTTCACTTGGGAGTTCGAAACGAGGGTCGCACTCCACAAGGGCACTTTCGGCATGACATGGACTCATTTACTTATGCGTTCCTTTTTGTTCTATTTTTATGTACAATCTATTCCGAGATTGGAAACTTCGGTCGAGAGCGAAGCGGACAGCGGAGTAACGTCTTTTTCTGGCCTGCGGATCCCGACCAGCATTCCACCGTATTGGAAAGGGAGGTGAGCAGGAAAAGGAACCGCACACTGAAGAAAGATAAGATAGTGGCATCCGTCAGTCCCAGCCTCACCCCAAACGCAAATCGTCACACATTCAGCCCATGAGAGGGAAGGAGTATTCCGATGGTCTGTACTTTTCTGACCTATCGACTGACGCTCGCCGATCACCACGTTAGCGGAGGAAGGAAGCTGACACGATGGAAAGAGAAGGAGATAGGAGTGAACCCTTCAATTGACGTTCCGATTTCATATTCTCCAAAACCGTATTCTGAAAGTCCCGGAAATGGGAGAGGGTGCTCGGATTCGATTGTCAAACCAAAAAAAAAGGAAATTGGAAAAAGATCGAATTTGAAGGGGTGAGTCAAGTTTTGTTTTCTAGTGGAGGGTTTTGGCGGCTTGTTCTATAATTAGCTAGTTGAATGAAAGTACCGCCGAAACAGTCGGCCAGCTCTCTAAGTGCCGTGGCAATACCGTGAGGCCCTGCTTTACAAAATTCTCCTGCATACCTCTGGACTGACACTAATCATCGCGAGCATAAGGCCACTCATGTATTTTATATGTAAGACCTGAAGATCTATGCTGCCAGTAGAAGCGAACTCTAGAGTGCTTTAAATATCTTCAAGAAGTACACAAGAGAGATTGGTATGTAAGATCACGCATATGCATAAGAGCTTGTAATTCAATTCGTCCGTTTCGCGATTATACATCTCACGCCGTCAAGGCGGACGCGGACTTCTAAATCTCCAATGTCTTCATAACCGAACTGTTCTCAGTACAGCTTACATCGGTGCAAATGCAAGTAGCCGACGGCTACTCGACAAGAAAATGCACGGAAACTTTCACATAATTGCAGAAAATCAGTTCTTGTCGAAGAAGAAAGCTTTTGGTTTCCTTGGATCATCAGGATTCGAATTAGGTACAGAGGATCTTATTTTTGCATGCCAAGACGGTGTCATTTCCACTTCAATATACCGTGACCACACTTCACGTTATGAAGCTCTCAGCGATAGATACAAAGCATGTCATGCACATGCTGGGTAGCTACAATATATACTATCCAGGTGTCCCTTTCACGCGGGAACGACGTACCTCTACAGACATAATGCGGCCCTAAGAGTACTTCACTACAATTTTTGTCGCTCCAACAGTTTTGGCGCGACTCTGCCCAGCTGAACGCACCGAGGAAGATTAAGTCAATTGTCAAAATTTTCTGGAACAGCGATTTTCGGAAAACAGTCTCCATTGTATACTCAAAGCCTGATATTATGCTCCAAGACTTTGAAAAACGAACTATATTCGTGATCGAATTCTTGGATCCGGTTGACTGCAACATCACTGCCAAGGAGAACCAAAAGTGGAGAGGCATCAAGACCTTAAGAAGAAATTGTAGCGAATGTCCCCAAAATATTCAGTCGAAGTAATTGTCCTTGTTATCGGTCCTTTTGGTGGTACAAAACTATCACTGGTTCGTAATCTTAAAGCCATACCAGCGTGCCAAAAATATGCCAAGGCACGTGCGAGATGGATGCAAAAATCTGTCCCCCTTGGGTCGCTTCATGTCGTCAAGACACACTCTGGTTTCGCCGGCCTTTTTTTTCCATTTCGTCGTACCCTGCCGCAGCCCAACTTACGATCGTGAGGTTTGGCCATGAGAGTAATTTACCACTGTTCCATAATATATATTTTGTTCATGGAAATCGGTCCAGCAATTTCCGAGAAAAATACTTTTTTATTTTCATTTTCCCCTCCATAACTCCCCAAAAGAAGCAATTTGAAAGTTGCAATTCTTCGTAGTTTTTCCTACCTCAGGATGAACATTTAAAATGAATTTCAACCTGATAGGAGTGGGAGGTGATTTTCCATGCTTACCCGGCTAGACCCTTCGTAGCTTTTAATCTTAACTACTATTTTTCAATTTTTCTTTTGATTGAATTTTGTAATTGAATTTGTCAGACTTCATCACACTCCATTGTTCTTTTTTGTTTGGGTTTTTTTTTTGTTTCTTAATTTCTTAATGTGAATCTTTCAATGTCCTGGAAAATTTGTTACGTTGCACCGGTGTCAGCCTCTAAATTCATGATCTTTAAGATCTATCATAAAGTGGAATCTTCTATCGTCTGAATTATCTACGGCTGAATCTTAATGTGCGGGCAATGTATGCCACCAACTAATCGCTACTAGTCCATCATTTTGCGTTTTTTCGAAAAACAAATCTACCTCGAATGTTCTGTTATCAATTCTCTCGCCTTGATTTTCTTTTCTTTCTGTTTCTCTTGTGCAATTCGTCGTGTCCTACTCTAGCCTTGCCTACTCTTTCTCTTTCTATTCATTCTCTTCCCTTTCTAATCGTTTCTTTTCATTCTGACTGCCTTAGTTCTAATTTCTTTTTACTTATTCCCTAACGTATTTTATGTTTTTGGGGAAAGCAAACGAACTGCATATCTGTGTGTCGTTATATTCTGTTCACCTGTGTTTGTCCTAATCACTTGTTACATGTCTCTTTCTGTCGAGGTTCCCTTCAAGCTATCTCTCTATTTCTAATTGTCTTGGATTCTACCATTCTCTCTGTTGTTACTTCTTGCATATTTTCATTTTAAATCGTTTGATCTTCCGAGTTTCTATTAACGTTTATGTTACTTTCCGATTCAGTACTTTCCTTATTTATTCTAATTTGCGGATTTTCTCTATCCACATATCCATTTCGCCCATATCCTCATTCAAAGGTTTAGCCATTATGTTTTTTATTACTCTACCTGATCTCAATTTCATTAAGGTTTTCTATTGCATCTCATTTTCTTGATTCCCACGGCCTAAGTTATGAGAGCTGGGGGATTCCAAATTACTATAATTGTTTTAGGTTGTTTAGTTAGCTATTTATTCTTTACAGTATTGTATTTCAAATGCTACGCTTTCGTTGAAAATTTAGTACATTTTCTCTCATATTTGTGAATTTTTTAACAGCTTGAGGTCTACAAAAATGTGTATTGGTCCTCTCTCCATCGCATCAAGTTATTTGCCTGTTTGGCACTGATAATCTCCCGCACATTGTGGAGGGCTAGAAATTTAAAATGAATCTGTTTTATTGTTTATTACTAATATTTTTATCTATTATTTCAAAAGCTGGAAACTAAACCAAAATTATTTCAAAAAACTATCAAAAAAGTAGAAGTAAAGTACAACATATTAATTGATTTTATTTTGTCGACCAGGGTAATCAATTAATTGATTTCTGATGTTGGATATTGCCGATGACTGGTCAAATAATTTTCTGAACAAACAAGAAAAAATCTGCCTCGTCCGGGATTTCAACCGGCAACGGCCTCTACTCATGAGTGGAGCGTTAACCAATAACGTGGAGAAACGAGGAATTATCTGCTGAAGATCTTTTCTCGTTTCTCCAGAAAATTATTTTAGCAGTAATCGGCAATATCTAGCATCAGAAATTAAGTAAAGTACAACATTCGGGGAATATTTACAGGCCTTGGCAAACCCTGTAACACGCCATTTGCTTGTGCTGTAAAGAAATTGTTTCCCAAGGACAAATATGAGACGCATTTTTAGATTTTCTTCAAAAAAATGTTCTCATCAACTTAGAGCACCCACTAAAAACTTTTTTGATCCTGTCCCCTCGCAGAAGGAAAAGATCAAAATTTTGTTTTTTCGATAAGCTCTATATTCTTACTTGGAGAAATATTCACGTAGTTCATGAACATGTTTTTTTACGAAAAACAAAAAATCCGTATCAGGAAAGCACTCTTTTTCCACAGGCTGCAGAAAAAAGATGGGAATTGCAAGCGAGATTAAGAGAATTTGAGAAAATTTAGTTACATACCAGTGGAGCTTATTGACTATGTGCAGGTAGGCGGAGCCAAGCAAGTAATTGCAGGCAGCGCTCGCAGTGGCGAAACTCGAAAGTACTTGAGCACAGCGAGATCCGTCTTTAACGTTGCTTAATATACGCGAGTGCCACGATTTGTTGCAAAAAATATTAATTATTACTGAAAATGGCCCCCTCCCAAAAAAGTGGGTCTCTGTGATGCGTGGTCGGGTGTGTCAACAATCGTTTTAACTCACCGGAAACTCATTTTTATAGTTTTCCAAAGAGAGAACACCTCAAAGACCAGAGGTTAAGGTGGATTGCAGCTGTCAAACGAGTCAAGTAAGTAAACTGTGAAAAGTTTATAAACTATGTTGTGATGTTTTTTAAAGGCTTAATTTGTTATGTATTTTTTAAATTTCAGCCCCGATGGGTCACGTACATTTGCACCTGACATTGAGTGTAATACTGATGGCTTTTTTTCAATTCTACATTTCCATCTACTTTTTGTAAATAAGAGACTTCAAACTTATCTTCCGCGATGTTAAATAGAGGACTACTTTTGCACTTGGCAGCGCACTTTATTTCCAAAATTTTTTCAACACAATTATCTTGCACAACAATTCCATCAACTGATGCACAAAGCCAAGGCTGAGATTGACTAACCAACACGCCTACAGAAAAAACGTGAACTTCGTGAATTTTTTTGTACGCTTCTATTGCATTTTTTTCATTTTTGATGCCAAAATCTAAATTCGCAGTATGGATCTTTTTTTCATTCAAAAAATCGATGGCTAAATCATTCGCCTTTTTCCGTAGCATACTTTTAATTCTATGCGCTTTAGAGCTTGCACTTAATCTATACTTTCTAGCATCAAACCATTCGTCAGACTTACTTGGCCTCGTCGTTCTTAAACAAAGGGCAATTAGTTGATCTTCGGTCATTTCGACAAACTTATTGTAAAATTCTTTACATTGCACGCTTATAAATTCATTATTTTTACAATAAATATTTTCGAAGCTTGGCATATTAATTAAATGCAGCACACAAGCTTCCGAGTTCTCTGTTTCAAGCAATTGCACACACATGTCAACTACATTTTCCATCACCAATCTACAATCCCGCTCGTCGGCAGTGCGATTTTCTTCAATTAAAATGTCGCGCAAGGGGCACATAATGCCAGAAAAATCGGCGATCTCGAAAACTGCAGGGGGAAAAACTGCAGGTGCTCGTTTTTTTGGAAATAAATCACTTATTTCCGACCCTTTAGAGAAGATTTCCTTCGCAAAATAGGAAGCTGAAGGTGCACCCCATTCCTGCTCCAAACTCGTCTTCGTCGCACTTCGATTGGTGTTGATGTAGTGAATTGTAGCTGCGATGTGCTTGCAACTTTTAGCTGCACCAACGCAACAAGTGCAATGAGCGTCGATAACTCTTCGTATGCTATCAACCTAATAATTTCTAATAATTATTCATTATCATACATATATCCTACGAAAAAAGTGCAAAAAACAAGAAGTTTTGTTTTTGCCTAGAGATGCTAAATTGACATTTTTTTCTTTCGTTAACATATAATGAAGCTGTTAAGAAAATTGTTTCAACAATGCGGATCAGGGTCCAAATTTGGATCAGTCTTGTTTTTTACCATAAATTGAGATAATGATTTTAAAAGTTTTGTGTAAGTAAATTAATAAGGTTCCGACGATCTTGTACTATTTACAGAATGCGGCAAACATGATTTTCGAAACTTATAAATTAATATTCACTCTTCTTTTTTCTGTTGGATTGTCAACATATTTTTATAAAAGTTTCGTAAATCACTAATGTTCTCATACTTTTAGAAAAGTTGTTTATGTATATTAAAAAATATGTATATTAAAAAAAAATCAAAAACTGCATTCGGACTTACTTTCAGAGGTTAGGAATACATTGATAAATTGTATTTCAAATAAATAATAAAATAAAAAATAAAAAAAATTATAAATAAAATAAATAAAAAAACATAAATAAAATTTTAAATAAACAAAGAAATTAAATAAATTAAAATAAAAAATTACATACATCAAGATTCACTTTGTACGCTGGTGCACTTATTGATGTCTGTCTTATAACCTCGCTGCATATTCTTGACATGCCGTCGGACTTCAATTCTTCTACTTTAATGACGTTAGTTTCAGCCAATTGTTTCCCTTTTTCGATAGTCGTCATTGTAAAATTAAGAGAATGATTGACTGACTCAAAACCCGTTCTTAAACACAAATCCATCTGAAATATTCACATTTTTTAAAACACTTGAACCACAATTTATGACAAATATTATGCAATTACTTATTTTTTAAGCCATTGCTACTTACCCTTTTTTCTCTAATTTCCATTTTCGATCAACTATTTCAAACTTTCACTATTTTTTCAACAATTTTCACACTTTTTCACAACTTATTGCACAGTGACACAGCCGACTCTCGCTCTCAAGTCCAGTTACAAGAGCCACAGTCAGAAAAACAAAAAAGCATACAATTGCGAGCTTCATTTTTTTCCAGAAATGTTTATACTTCTTCTGCTTCCGTCGCTGCTTCAATACCAGGCAAGGTCGTATGTATAACCTGGTTAAGACAAATTTTATCAGCCAAAAATAAACTTGGGTAAACGTATCTCTCTGAAACAAATGACAAAAATGTGTCATATTTTCTTCATGGGGGGAGACTAGCCAATCAACTGGCTACAAATACCAAACAAGCAGCTAAAAAAGCGTAACCTCCTTTGAAGGGTCGATAAGTAATTTTAAATCGAAGATAGTTGAATTGAACAAAAAAGTTTTCAACAAAATGGTTTGATCCTCAACTAATACAAAGCCATTTTTAACCAAACATAAATTTTGAAATCAAAAAGAAAAATCTTCAAGAAGTGTTGAATTTTTAAACAGAAAATGTTTTTCAGTCGATGTAGAAAAAAATGTCTTTTAAAATCTTGAATTTGTAAGCAAAAGGAATTGAATTTTCAACTGAAAATATTATCTGTCAAACAAACAAATTTACTAAAAAAAATTCTGTTAAATCAATCAAATGTTTTCTACAAAAACTCTGATTGACGGAAGCAAACGAATTTGGTCAACTGAAGCAAAATTTTGTTTATTTAACCAAATTTTCTTCTGAAATCAACCAAATATCGTCAAAAAAATGATTTTGTTGAATGAAGAAAAATTTTTTCTGGATATAGATAAAAAACTGATTTAAACAAAAACAACGAGTTTCGAACAGAATGTTTAAATTCGCAATTAAATACATTTATTTATTTTTTTTTTTTAATTCAAATTTGCTACCAGAATAGTTCAATTTTCAACATAAAATATGAATTTTCAACAAAAATTTAATTTTCAATAAAATAGTGTAATCTTAATTCAAAGATATGAAATTTTAATCAAAGATATGATTTTTCAGCAAAAAATACTACGAACAAAAATCAAAAGATATTTATCTGAAAAAGAGCTGCAAATTTTTTACTTATCATTTTTTTTAGGATGCGTTATTTTTATTTTAATCGTGAAAAATAACATTACAAATAAACAAACTATTTTGTTATAAAAAACACCAGGTATAATAAAATATTCAATATCAAAATTGTTTTCAAATTAGATCTTGAAATTTGCTTTCAACCTTTTATTCTCACGAGACACGTGATGAGAATGTGTTCGTTAAAGACCAAGGAGCTTTAACAAAAGAGAACTCACAATTACTAAATTCCAGTTGTCTATGATTTGACATTTAATTTCAAAAATCCTATTTAAAAATATAGGGGAAGTACAAAGACTGAGCAAGACAAAGAAAAAATTAGTTAAAATGAAAAATAAAAATAAAAAAATTGATTTCACGAAAAGTTTCCAAATTTCTTTTCGAATCGAAACAAAAAATAAAATTTACAAAAATTTTCTAATTGTAAGTTCTTCTTCGAATTAGAATGAAAAAAAAAGTTCATTTTCGTATTAACATAAAAAATAAGTACTTACATGTAGGTTTAGGAAAAATTGCCGAAATATAGTGGATATTAATAAGAAATTTGTGGGTATATATATACTAGTCACTTTCTCATAAGGCCTTCCAAGTTGTTATTCACTTTCTTCAATTTGTAAAGTCATGAGAAAAATATTTTCGTTTTCTGGAACAATTAGAAATTGGAACACAAAATTAAAAACATTTCGAACTTTGTTCAAACAATGAGGAAAAATATTTCCATCTTGTAAGTCGGCTGAGTCATTAGATTTCTGGAAAATTTTCAAATGATTTTTTGAAACAAATCTTTAAGAGCATATTACGTGGACTTTTTTTGTGAATCCCTAATCGGCGATTTTTCTTAAAAGAAACTTGAATTATCGACTCGAAAAGTTGATTTTTCAACAAAAATTTACAACAAAAATGAATTTTCAGTCAAAAAAGAAATTTTGAACCAGTTGAATAAAATGAAAAAAGAAGAATTTCCAACGAAATAGTTGAATTCTCAACTAAAAAAGATATTCTTTGAACCGAAAATGGAATCACCAAATTTTCAGATAAACAAAAGAAAACGAGTTTTTGAACTAGTGAAATTTGAACAACAAAGATGAATTTTTAACTAATTAGTTGAATCTTTAACCAAAAAGATGAATTTTCAACAATCAAGATTAATTTTCTACTCAAAAATACGATTTTTAACAAAATATATAATATCTATATATTAAATATAAAAAAATAATATAAAAAAAATTAATTTGCAAGGAAAATTTAAAGTTCAAACCAAGGAGGTGAATTAAAAACATGAATTTTTTACGATGAATATCAATTTTTTTTATTCAATAGTGGTAAACTAATTTCTTGGTAAGAAGAAAATTATTTAGAATTGTATGTAATAATTAAAAAAAAATTATAATCATGGAAAATTTGAAAAATAGAAAAATGTAATAAAACGACGCAACGATGTCATATTTTTGACTCTATTGAAAGAATAAGAAGGCCATATTGTGACATTGTAAACGTGACCTAGTCTATATCCGTTTCCAAAATAAAGCCTTCAGATTGATCAAATAAAGCTAAGAAAAATAAAAATTTTCTAGAATCTTGAAAATTTATAATTTTAGTTTTTGGTTGAGAATTCATTTTTTTTTGTCGAAAATTAAACCATTAGATTAAAAAAAAATTTTGAAATTCAAAACTGGATTGAAAATTCATGTATGTAGATAGAAATTCATCTGTTTTGTTAAAAATTTGTCTTTTTGGTAGAAAATTCATCTCTTGGGTTAAAAATCAAACTATTAAGTTGAAAATACATTCAAAAATCACAAAATTGTTTCAAAATTGATTCTTTTCTTCATTTAGAATCAATGTTTTTAACTGATAATTCAACTATTATATTTTTTGTCGAAAATTTATCCTTTTGATAGACATTTTATTTTTTTGGTTAAAAATTCATCGCTTTGGTTGAAAATCCAACAAATGGGTTAAAAATTAATTTTTTTGGTTGAAGATTTATTTATTATATTCAACAAAAAAAGTTCACTTTCAACTAAGAAAAATGATTTTTCGACCAAAATTAGAATGATTGAATTTGTAGTTTAAAAAATCCATTTTTAGTCGAAAAAACAACAAATTCTCCACAAAATAGTTGCATTTTCGACCAGACAGGTGAATCTTACAAATAAATGGAATTTTTAATAAATTATTTCAACTTTTTACCAAGTAGTTGGGTTTTTAACAAAAAATGATAAGTTTCTAATTAAATAGTTAATTTTTCAAAAAAGAAAGATGAATTTTCTACCAAAAAAAAATGTAAATTTTTAACGAAATACTTGAATTTTCAATCAAGTAGTTGATTTTTCAACTGAAGAAGATCAATTTCTTCTTAAACATATCAATTTTTAACTAGAAACAGAACAGGTATATTAGCGGCAAAAAAAGTTTAGACTAAAATGATGAATTTTCACCAAGAAAGTGGATTTTGACAAAAATAGTTCCGCTTTCATCCAGAAAATATTTATTTTAATTAAAAATGTAAATATTTGGTTGGAAATTAATCTGTTTTGATTATGGTTTCAACGGTTTCATCTTTTTTGGTGGAATAAAATTAAATGATTTGATTGAAAGTTGAATTACTTTTTTTTGGCTGAAGATTTATGGTTTTGGTTGAAAATTCAACTTCTACGTTTAAATTACCTTTTTTGTTGAAAATTCATTCATTCTGTTTGAAACTCGAATGTTTTGGTTGAAAGTTCAACTTTTTTTTAGAATTTGTTGTTTTTTTCGACTAAAAATGGATTTTTAACAACATAGTTTTATTTTCAACCAAAGAAGATTCAATGTCTATCAAAAAAGATAAATTTTTCAAAAGAGATATAATTGTTAAATTTCCAGTTAACAGCATTACTTTTGAATTACAAAAATAATTTTTAATGAAAGAAATTAATTTCCAACCAGAAAGATTAATTTTATACTAAAAAAGATACATTTTAACAAAATACGTACATTTTAAAACAAATTTGCAATTTTTAAACAAATTTTCAACTTAATAGATTGATTTTCAACCAAATAAATGAACTTTCAACCAAAAAGGTGAATTATTCACCAAGAAGATTAATTTTTTACCAAAAAAGATAAATTTTTACCAGAAGAATCTTCAACCAAAAAGGTGAATTAGTCACCAAAAAAATTTTGCCGCAAAACACAAAGTTTTAACAAAATACAGAAATATTCCACCAAATAGCTGAATTTTCAACTGAAGAAGATGAATGTTAAGTCAAACATGTAAAAGTTAAATTTTCAGTAAAAAAAAATTAATTTTCACACAAAACACGAATTTAAAAAAAAATAGTTAAATTTTCAAAAATAAAATTAATTATTATCAAGAATGTCGCACCATTACGTTGTTTTGTTAAGTTTTTATATTTTTTACGTTTTCCACTTTTATAACATTTTTAAAATTATTTAATACAGTCCTGATTAAATTTATTTATCTGCATCAATCAATTAGTTGTTTTCCACAACTGAATTAACAAATATCTCAACTAATCGAATTATTAATTTTCCACTAATCTTTAGTGACTCCATTTCATACTAATTCAAGCCGATACTTATTCACGGCAAATGACAAAAAAAATTTTGCTAAATATTTGTAATTTTCTATGAAAAATAAAAAAATGTACCACTGAATTTTTTTTAAATATAAAACAGAACTATGTGAAAAAATAGCGCATAAACTGCAAATTCTTTTTTTTCACGCTAATTTTCATGCAAATCGCTCGGAAATTTGTTGGAATCGACAAACAAATGAATCCATTGTTTTCGTTTTGAAACAAAAAATATATTTAGTAATGGCGCAAGCCCCATGAAATCTAACACGTATTTCATAATCATATATAATTAGGAAAAAGAAATAAGAAATAAAGATGTTTTTGTACATTTTATTCAGAATCGTCAATATTAGCAGAATCGGGTTAGAACTGAACATTTTTTTAATGAAGTTTTCAACTTTTCGTTAATCTTTTACTTGGTGAGTTGATAACTAATGCAAGTTAGGAACAAATATTAAACATTGATATAAATTTAAAGAAAAAGGCTCTCAGTAAATACTTCAAGGAAAATTTGCACTTAATATAGTCCATATGAAAAATTTAAAGAATTTTTTTTGTATCTGATTTTTTCAGGAAAATATATTTACAGAAAAAGAAGAGATTGTCTGAAATATAATTCTCCCAAATCTTTATTTATTATTTATTCAGTAACTAAAAAGTGAAATAAATGTTAAACATTTTAGAAAAAACGAAACTTTCTAACACTTTTAAGAGAAGATAGTTCTAAACAATAATTGAACAATAATTTCACTAATCAAATGAAACATTTCCTTCAACTAGTTTTCTTTTCTGAAAAAATGTTCAATGTTATGGTGTTTTCAAACTGAGGCAGACTAGGTCACGTTTAGAATGTCAAAATATGACCTTCTTATTTTGTCAACAGAATCAAGAATGTCTCGCGTCGTTTTATTGAATTTTTATACAAGAAACAAAATTATAAACTCAATTTTTTCTTTTCTGAAAAAATATATTTAGAGGGGTTGCAAGCCCTATTAAATTTAACACGTATTTCCCATAAGGAAAAAATCCTTTTCGGTACATTTTGATTCAGAATAGTCAATATTTCCTAAATCTAGTGGCAACTCAACATTTCTCTACACAATTAGCCATTGAATACGAATAAAATATTACTTTTCACATATTACCAAATAAGTCTGTTTCATAGGGTCGCAAAAACCCCCATAACTTAGAAAATGGGTTTCTTCCTTCACGTCCATGCATTTTTGCATGCAAGCTATCGTGTTTCTATGGCTTCTTATGTCCCGTCGGATTAGTGTCTTATTCACAGATTCTAACCATTCTTACGCCGGTCTACCTCCGGGCATTCTGCCATTTACTTTACCTTGATACACTTGTTTGGTCAGTCGTTCATCTTTCATTTTTTCAAGATATCTCGCAGGATATCAGTTTATGGTGCTGCGAGGGCTTTGGCTGATTCAATTCGAAGGCTATGGCCGACGATGAATCAAGATACCAAAAGAGGCTTCATCAACTGAACTAGAAGATTCGATGGGCAAAACAAAATGTTCCCGTGTTCAGTGTGTGATTAATTACATAACATTTGGTAGATCGTTCGCGGAAAGAGTTTTAAATTTCGCGCAAGAACTGAGAATCTACTGCCACGCACTGGACCATTTAAAGCTGCTGACAATCAAGCAGCATATTTTTGACAAAATACGGGTGTTATATGACGCAAGGAAGAGAATGCAGAAGAGGGAGAGATGAATCAGGGAGAATCAACACTTTTTGCTGACCCATCGCGCCTGTTCAGCAATCTCCCTATTTCTGTCAAAAATGCACCCAAGCCCAACGAGGTAGAGATTTTTGGCGAGAGGTATACAAAATCCCGAAAACACTGGAGTTAACAGAAGATACTAACAATATCATCCGCTTCAAGGAGTTTTGCGATAACCTCATAACATTTGAGGAGAAATATACATCAATCATTGCCGAAGAGGTGAAAGAAGCTCTCAGGGGCACGAAGAATTCTTCCGTTGCAGAACCAGATGGTATCAAGAACTTCAGGTGGAAGTAGTTTACTTTTTCACACCAACATTCAGTAAATCACAGGCCGAAAAATTTGTGGATTTTCTCCATTCCCAAATCTATTTCTTCCATATCCTCATTCAAAGGGTTAGCCATTATGTTTTTTATTACTCTACCTGATCTTAATTTCATTAAAGTTTTCTATGGTATCTTATTTTTCTTGATTCCCACGGCCTAAGTTATGAGAGCTGGGGTTTTCCAAATTACTATAATTGTTTTATGTTTGTTTTATTAGCTATTTATTCTTCATAGTATTGCATTTCGAATGCTATGCTTTCGTTGAATATTTAGTACATTTTATTTCATTTTTGTAAATGTTTGAACATCTTAAATTCTAGAAGAATTTTTATTGGTCCTCTCTCCATCGCATCAAGTCATTTGCCGATTGTTGGCACCGTATGTCCTGCTTATTTACTTTGGGGGCTGAAAATTCAAAATGAATACGTTTTATTGTTTAATACCAATATTTTCAACTATTATTTTGAAAGCTGAAATTGAATCAGAATTATTTTTAAAAACTATCGAAAAAGTAGAAATAAACAACATATTAATTGATGCTATTTAGTCCACCAGGGTAATTAATTGATTGATTTCTCATGTTGGAGATGGCCACTATGCGAGATTAAGACAATTTAAGAAAATGAAAGCCAGAAAACAAGAAAAGGAAATAATCTCGAAATTTGTAAAGTGACAACACTCTTTTACGTACCATCCGTCCCTTCCGCACATTGTTTCGGCAGGCATATATCCAGTTACAAGAGCCACAGTCAGAAAAACAAAAAAGCATATAATTGCGAGTCTCATTTTTTTTAGAAAATCCAATACTTCTGCTTCCGTCGCGGCTTTTATACCATGCAAAGTCGTATATCTAACCCTTCGAGGACAAATTTTATCAGCGAAAAATAAAGTTGAATTTACGAATCTCTCTGAAAAAAATTACAAAAATGGGTCATATTTTCCTCATTCAGGGAAACTAGCCAATACACTCGCAAAAGATACCCAACAAGCAGCTAAAAAAATAGTTCCTCCTTTTTTGGGGTCCATAAGTCATTTTTAATCGAAAACAGTTGAATTGAACAAAAAAACAAGAAATTTTCAACAAAATACTTAAATCATCAACTAATACCGATTAATTCTCAATCAAACAGATGAATTGCAGGTGAAATCATCGACAATTGTAATTTGGTGATTGTGAATTCTCTTTTGTTAAAGCTCCTTCGGCTTTGAAGAATACATTCTCATTACCTATCTCGTGCTTCGCTGACGATTTTCTCCAAATTGCGAACTTTTCTGGAGAAAATTCAAAAAGATTTTTGAATATTTCAGATGCGTCAAAAAATAATCCAGAAGATTTCAGAGATTTTTCTCAATTCTCTAGAATTTTATAGAATATTAGAAAAAATTCGAGTGTTTCTAAAAATAATAGAACTTTTAGAAGTTTGGAAGAAATGAAGAAATATTTGATAAATTTTCTGGAATTTTTCCAAATTTTAAAATATTTCTAATCTATTTGAAAGCTGTTTATTTCATAAAAATATCTCTAACTGACTAGAATTCTTCTTAAGATTTTGAAAAATCATACAAAATGTAAAAAACTGCCTTATAATCTTCTAAGTTTCTGCAGGAAATTTAAGAAAATTTGTTTGTTCTCTTGAAAACTTTCGAAATTCTTCAAAAGCTTATACATTTTTTTTTTGAATCCTTAAAAATCTACATTGCTGAAAAGCTTTTCAAGTTTAGAATACCTCTCAATTCCCTTCAATGATTAATTTCAATATAATTCAATATAATATAATTCAATATAGAAATTTTCACACGATTCTCAGGAAAATTCTTTTTTTAATTTTTACACACCTTCTAAACCTTTTAGTCATTAAAAATTATTGCAATTTTGCCAGATTTTCTTGTCAATTCTCCAAAATTAAAAAATTTGCCTTGAAATCTTTTATATTCTTCTTGGACAATTTCAGAAGCCTTTGAAATTTTTTGAAATCTTTTCAAATAAGCTCTTGAAATTCATTTTTGGGAATAAAAAATCATTTCAATTTTTCTTAGAAACCTACTATGTAATTTTTTTATATTTGGGAAACCTCAACAAATTTTTAAAAAATCTTTACAAGTTTTAATTATTTTTGACTGTAGTAGAAGTTGGACATTTTTCAAAAAGAAGTTTATAAATTTTTTGTTTGAATTTTTAACTTTTTAATACGGATAGAAGATATTGAAAAATATTTTTAGTGCACGTAGTTTTTAATGGCATCTTCAATGGCAATTAAAAAAATATATAAAGAATTTATTTTTCCTTCCTTTCCTTTTTTTAATAACGCCAGAAAATCTTTAAAAATATTTTTTAGCAGGAATACATTTTCTGAAGGTATAAGGTTTCATTTTTCATAGAATTCTTCGAGCGTTTTCAACATTTCTAGGATAAACTTTTCATGTATAAAAATTGTATAAACGAATATTCGTAATACCTGAAAAGTCAAAAAAATTATCCTCACTACTTATTTCGATAAAACGAAAATTATCAGAGTTATAGCATTTTCAAAATTAAAATAAAAAACGAAAATTAAATTTTTTCAAGCCAAACAATGCAAGATAATAAAAAATGAAAGAAAGAAAAAACGTTGCTTTTTGGAAGAATACATGATTATCATATCAACTTTCAAATTTTCAAATTAAAATTTTGATCGCACAAAAAATAATGAAGATTCAAAAATTACATTTTTCCAGCAAACTATGCAAGATACGAAAAAAATATTTAGAAGCAAAAATTATGAACCCAAAAAAGGTCTAGAAATTTTTTATTTCTTACTTTTTGATAGGGTGCGTAGTTTTGGGTTTGTTTGTAAAAAAAAAACATGAAATTGAAAAAAAAGAATTTTTGTATAAAAGACACAAGCTACAATAAATTGCTTAATAACAAAATTGTTTTTTAATCAGATCTTGAAATTTTCTTCTAACCTTTTTCTCCTCACGAGACACGTGATTAGAGTTTGCTCGTTAAAGCCGAAGGAGCTTTAACAAAAGAGAATTCACATTCACTACATTTTAGTTGTCGATGATTTGATCTTTAATTTTATTAATTTAAAAAATAAGTACTTACAAGTAGGTTCAGGAGAAATCGCCGGAATATACTGAATATTTTTGAGAAATTTGTTGGCGTATATATACTTGTCGCTATCTCGTAAGGCCTTCCAAGTTTGTTATTCACTTTTTTAAATTTGTAAAATCATGAGAAAAATATTGTCGTTTTTTGAAATTTATAGAAATTGGGGCACAAAATGAAAAACACTTTTAACTTTATTCAAGCAGTGTGTGAAAAATGTTTGCATCTTGTAAATCGGCTAAGTCATGCATTCCGGTTCCTTTTATGTGACCTCTACCTACATAAGTTATTCACAAGTCATTGTTCGAAAACAGAAAAATTCGAAATTTTTCATAATTTATCTATTTTAACTTTTTTTATTCACGATACAAATAATGAATCTGATAAACTTGAAAATTAAAAAAAAAAACTTCCGGTTTTCATGTTGTTTACAAAATTTGTAGACAATATAGCTTGAATTCCCAAACTAAGATTTTGAGTTGAAATTTTCAGGCTTTTCAGAAATTTTCAAAGGCTTCAAAGCGATACAAAAATTTCATCAAAATTACTAGAGAAACTAAAAATGATTCTTTTTTTTTATGAATTTTAAAAGAATTTAAAAAGGTATCCAAAATGAACAAAAATAATCTGGAATATTTGAAGGCAATTTCTTTAATTTTTCAGCAATTTCAAAAAACAATTTGGAAAAAATTCGAGTTTAAGGATACAAAAATTTCATTAGATTTCTGGCAAATTTTTAAATAATTTTTTGAACAAATTTTCAGGAGCATATTTAAAAAGATTGTAAAACAAATTTTGACATTTTTTTTATTCATTCTTCAATTTATAAAATTGAAAATGATAACGTGGACTTTTTTTTAAATCTTTGAACTGTACTTTCTTGTAAATTTTTGTAGGAAATGAGAACTGCTATAAAATACAGAAATATACAAAAAATACAAAAAAAAGTACAAAATTCGTCCAAAAAATAGAAAAAGTTTTAGTTTTTTGTACTCTTTGGTAAACATTTTTCCAACAGGTTTGAACCTAAGGAAATGCATTTTCAACAAAATGATCGAATTTTTAAACAAGCAAGATTGAAATTCAACTCAGAAGAGTTGAATTTTCAACCCGAAAAGATGATTTTTTCAGAAGAGTTTAATTTTCAAAAAAACTTCATACTAAAAGCAATTTTTTATATAAAACAAAAATAACAAATTTTGAACCATTTGAAATGAACAAAAAAAAACGAATTTCCAACAAAATAGTTGAATTCTCAACTACAGAAGATAATTTTCGAACGCAAAATGGAATTGACAAATTTTCAAATTAATAACTATATTTTAACACACAAAAAAATCTTAAAAATTCATTATTTGAGTTAAAAATCATTTTGTTTGCCAAAAATGTAACTATTTTGTTGAAAATGCGTTTTTTTGTTGAAAATAAATTTTTGTTTGTTGAAGATTTATTATTTCAGTAATAAAGTAATTCTTTTAAAAGTTAATTAATTATTTGGTTGAAAATCAAACTATTAAGTTGAAAATACCTTCAAAAATCACAAACTTGGTTCAAAACTCATGTTTTTTGATAAAAATTTATATTTGTTGGTAGAAAATTAATCTTCTTGGTAGAAAAATCATTTCTTTGATTGAAAATTGTTTCTTTTTATTGAAATGGATTTTTCAACTGAAAAATCAACTATTATATTTTTTGACGAAAATTTTTATTTTTTGATAGACATATAATCTTTGCAGTTAAAAATTAACCTGTTCGGTTGAAAATTCATCTATTACCTTAAAAATTGTCTTTTTGGTAGAAGATTCATCTTTTGTGTTGAAAATTCAACCATTGGGTTAAAAATTGATTTTTTTGGCGGAAGATTCATCATTTCAGTTAAATATTAATTCCTCGCTAAAAATTCAACTATTTTGTTGAAAGTCCATTCCTTTTTATCAAAAATAAATTTTTTAAACTGAAAATTCAACCATTCAATTCTTTGGTTGAAAAGTCATTTCTTTCGTTCAAAGTCAAACTATTAAGTGGAAAATACCTTCAAAAATCACAAACTTGGTCGAAAACGCATGCATTTTGATAAAAATTCACCTTTTTTGTATATAAAATTAATCTTTTTGGTTGAAAATTCATTTATTTGATTGACATTTTTTTATTCATAATTAATGTTTTTACTGATAATTCAACGATATTGCTTTTTGTCAAAAATTCATCCTTTTGATAGACATTTAATTTTTTTGGTTCAAAATTCATTTGTTTGGTGGAAAATCTAACTAATGGGTTGAAAATGAATTTTTTTGGTTGAAGATTTATTAAATTGGTTAAAAATGCTTGACATTGCTCAAAAATGTAACTATTCTGTTGACAATTATTTTTTTTAAATGAATTTGTTTGGCTGAAAATGAAGCTATATGATTTTTGCTAGAAAATCAATCTTTTTCAAGTTGAAAATTCCCTTCTTGTATTTTTTTACTTGAAAATGCCACTATTTGGTTAATAAATCCTCTTTTTTGTCAGAAAATTAATCTTCTTGTTTAAAATTCTACTTAATTGGTGGTGGAAGAGGGACCTACAGTTTGAGGTGGGTTCCGAACCACCAAGAGCAACCGCTTTAAGTACAAAGAGAACCTTTTTTCCTAGAGAACTACTGCTTGCCTTCGAAGCAGTTGATCCGGGTTCGATTCCCGGCCATCGCATTTTTAGTTCAAATAATTAATTTTCAGCAAAAAAAAAAACGAGAATTTCCAACAAAATAGTTGAATTTTCAACCAACATGATGAATTTCCGATAAAGAATGCAATCTCAGCAGACTGATTTTCTAACAAAAAGAATATTTCTTAACCAAATAGTGGTATTTTGAAGTAAAAAAGGTAATTTTTCAATCAAAATATTATAAAAAAAATATAAAAGAGGCCTGAAAAATTTTCAGAAATTTTGTGTATTTACTGAGTTCCTACAAAATTACAAAAAATTACAAAATTACAAAATTAGTTGAAAGTTCAACTTTTTTTTAGAATTTGTTGTTTTTTTCGACTAAAAATGGATTTTTAACAACATAGTTTTATTTTCAACCAAAGAAGATTCAATGTCTATCAAAAAAGATAAATTTAAAAAAAAATATATTATGGTTAAATTTTAAGTTAAAAACATTACTTTTGAATTACAAAAATAATTTTTAATCAAAGAAATCAATTTTCAACCACAAAGATTAATTTTCTACTAAAAAAGATACATTTTAACAAATTCATCAATTTTGAAACAAATTTGAAATTTTTCAACGAATTTTCAACTGAATAGTTTAACTTTCAACCAAAGGAATGGATTTTCATCCAAAAAGGTGAACGAGTCACCAGAAAGATTAATTTTCTACCAAAAAACATACATTTTTATCAAACAAATGAATTTTCAACCAAGAACGTGAATTAACAAAATACAGAAATATTCAACCAAATAGCTGAATTTTCAACTGAAGAGAATAAATGTTGAGCCAAACATGGAATAGATAAATTTTCAGTGAAAAAAAATCAATTTCCAAAAAACAAATGAAAATGAACATTTGAAGCCAAGCAACGTACGATATAAAAAAATTCAAGTGAAGAACAATGTTTCTTTCCGAACACCCTATAACATCGTTATCAGACTTTTTTAATTTCCTCGAAAAATCCAAAATTCTAATCCACAAATTTGTTGTTAATTACATTTCGATGGGACACGTAATTTTTGTTCCATTTGTAAAAAACTGATTGAATCATAAAATAAATTAAATTTTTGGACTAACGATACATACTACGAAAAAAATTAATAGACAAAATTCGTTCACCCAGAAAAGAGCTACATATTTTTTATTAATCTTTCCTTGATAAGATGCGTGATTATTGTTTCAATCGTGAAAAATAACATTAGCAACAAAAGAAATTGTAGGAAAACGACGCAATGTACAGAAAAATATGAATAGACAAAAGTTGTTGAACCAAAAAAGATCTACAAATTAGCATATTTTACTCACATTTTCGGAAGGCATTTTTGCTTACGAAAATGTTCAAAAAATCTTAGATAATTCCGGGTATTTGGCGGGAAACATTTAGTCTTGAAAATATTAAATGAAAATAAATAAAAAATTAATAAAATGAATTAAGATTGTTGAGGTTTTTATTGTATAATAGTTTTCATTTTATAGGGACGCTGTACATAATAGTTTTGTAGGTTTTATGTTCGGAATATAAGGGTCGTTCGGCGTTCTATTATTATTCATCAAAACTTTATTAATGTTTTCTTTTTAATAATTGTTATAAACAAATAAACTCGAACGGCCGTTCAGCTTTACGGTTCTTTCGAGAAAATGAAGCTAGGATAGAGTGCAGCGATCTATTTTAATTTCATTAATTTTAGGCAATAATTAATATTTTCAATTGTTAATTATAGTTTGCTATAATTCAATCAGTTTTTAATGTAACATGGCGTCGGCGCGCGGAGGCCGAGGCAGCAGGACTTGGATGGCTGTCCCCACCGCTTGGTTGCGACTTCGTTGTCGACCTCGCAACCAATCGGCGGGCTCGCCGCAGCTCCTACTACCATAGAGACGAGTGGATCACAGTAACCCGGCACCTCGCTCCCAACCCCCCACCATAATGCAGTTTTCCATGGTCGTTACGGAATAAGCCGTGGCGTGGCGCGGTTGTTGCCTGGCGGTACATTTTAACCCATATTATTGTGAACTAATGACGGTGCGGTTGAATCTTCCGATTATTAGTAACAATAAAAATGGAATGCGAGCACTGCAAAGTTATCATTTCTACAAAACTAACACTTTATAGGCATTTACTAGAGGTACATAAAGTACCAAAAGAGGAAACAAAATTTAAATGTTCAAATTGTGACACGGAATTCACGGAGAAAACAAATTTGAAGGAACACTTACAACTATGCCATGCAGTGCCAAAAGTTCTTGAACCAAAAATATTAAAATGTTCAATTTGCAATGTAGAGTTCACGCAAAATTCAAATTTAAATAAACATTTACAACGATTTCATGCGGAGAAGCTGTCCCATGAATGTTTCATGTAAGTACAAATTCACTCTGTGCTCATATTAATACGTTTGAATTACGGTTTTTTTAAATTTCCTATAATTTTTAAAACAAATGATATAAGTCAATACCTATTACCGTAATTTATAGGCAAAAACATATCGCTTCTAAATCTTATTCTGTCAAAACTATCTTTTTAGATTGAACATTTAACTCCTTTTTGACAGTTGAACTACTTTATTGAAAATTAATTTTCGTATGCTTTTTATTGGCATTTAATAGGCTACAGAATACACAGGCACACAAAAATAAAAGAAGTGTGCGGAGATATGTATACATATAGCATAGTCAAAATCTGCATTGATTGAAATTTACTGCTTACAGTTTTTTTTATTAGAATTTGAATTTTTGGTTTAGCTCAAATTATCTCAAGTAGGCCATCATATTTTTTCAATGCGGCCAAAATGTGAATTCGCGAAATTAGGTAGAATGACAGCGTTCTCAGAAATTAAAATATTAAAATTATCATTATCGTATAAAATCTTTGATAGAAATAAAAAATTAGATTTTTTATTAAAATTTTAATAATTTGTTCAAAGTAAAAAAATAAATGATTTGTCATAGAATCATTGTAAAACTAGTAGGAGAAAATCCAATAGATAATTTTTTAATTGAAAAATGTACTCTTCAATTGTTGAATCGAATGGCGCTTTTTGACTTTACGTATTTCGCATCTTCAAAAATCATTTATTGCCTCCTTTAAAGATATAATAAAAATATTCATATTCATTTTTTAATTAAGTTTCTGGTGTCTATCGTGAATTAAAAATTATGGTCTTTTTGTTAAATAGTTAGAAATATCCAGTCAACATGATTTTTTCAAACATAATATTGATAGCAGACTATATAACATGAAAGTCTACGTACCATATCGTAATTAACTAACAATTTGACTGAGGTATTATCTTTTGATCTCTAACTAGCAGAAAGCTCATTCAACATACATAAAAATCTACGCAGATGGTGAAACATATTTTTAAATTAAGTTACAATTTCTAAGTCGAATTTTTGTGTGAAAAATTTTTATTTAATTGTTGCTATGAATGGAGAGATTGTTTTAAGGAAGATTTTAAAGACTTTTTTCATGTTTTAAACTTACACTTTTGAGGCAGCACTTATAATCATCAGATCTAGTTTTCCTAAGGCATAAAAATTATTATTTAACCTACATTTTTATTAAAAATTTATTGTTAAACGGCACATGGAGATGATTTCTATTGAAGAAGTTTTAATGAGCGATGAAAATATTAGCGAACATATTCATACGAACTTCGACCATGTTTATTGTTCTACAGGACCAGAAAAAAAGTAGCATAGAAATTTCAATTGTTTTACAGAAGATTTGTATTTTTAAATTTATTTTTTTCAAGTGGAAATATCTATAGGGAATTCGTCTATTTCGCCTTGAAAATTCAAATGTTTTCTATAGGGAATTCATCTTTTTCGCCTTGAAAATTCAAGAGTTTGGTAGAAAATTCAAATATTTTGTATATGATTCGTTTTCTTATATTAAAAATTAATTTGTTTCAACGAAAGTTTAACTGTTTGATTTTTGGGTAAAAGTTGATATTTTTAGTTTAAAAAATCAACTATTTGGTTAAAAATATACTTATTTCGTTGAAAATTCGTATTTTTTAGTAGAAAATTGATCTGTTTGGTCGGAAATGTATCTTTTTGATTAAAATTTATGAAAATACTGTGCAATCATAATAGCCTGAAATATAAACTATGTGCAAAATAGATTAATTTTGTTTTGATTATCTATGAAATCATTCTTAACTTCTTCATAAAAATATCGGTGAGAATTTTTTAACTCCATCTTTACTATTTTCACAATAATATTTTAAACCTAGTGTCTTTGAATAAACCGCCAGACGTCAGCTGCGCCACACCACGGTCTTCGCCGTAAAGAAGATAGGATAAAGTTGGGCGATCTATATTAATTCCATTAATTTCAGGCAATGATTAATATTTTCAATTTTTAATTATAGTTTGCTATAATTCAATCAGTTTTTAATGTAACATGGCGTCGGCGCGCGGAGGCCGAGGCAGCAGGACTTGGATGTCTGTCCCCACCGCTTGATTGCGACTTCGTTGTCGACCTCGCAACCAATCGGCGGGCTCGCCGTCGCTCCTACAACCATAGAGAGCTCCGTGCCCGGCCAGCGAGGTCCGAGAGCAACAAGCTCCAGTTAGCCCTTATACGATATTCCAAGGAATCCGTTGAGCGAACTTGATCTCTTTTGTCTCAAGCAAAAATAAATCTACTTCCTCAAAGTTACAAGCCTTCTGCTTCATCGAATTCTTTTTGGCACCTTTGACTTCCCAACACTGGCGTAGATTACTGAACTTCGACACCTTCTTCGGTTCTCCGTGTTAGTGATCGCGTTCGGATTTTAAAATATCGGTTCTTCGATCTTAATGTTTTTCTTCTCCGTGATTCACAAATTTTTTTTCACCGCGTCGTCGTATCAGAAGTGAATAAGGATCAGCCGTCGAAGGGCTGAAGAGCGAGGACGTCGGGCCGTGGAAGAACGCAAACGTCGGGCAGCAACAGAACGTGAACGTCGCGTCGGGGCGCCGAGGAGTCAGTGCATCGGGCTGCCGTTCCCGCGCACGATCCAGAGGCCCCGGTGTAATACAGGTTGGGGCTTGGAATTTTTTGGACGTTTTTCGAGGGAGGGAAGGGACGCGTGATCCGCGAAAGAAGAGACCCGCAACTATTCAATTGTTTAAAACAAACAATTATTTAAACAATAAAAAAATGTTTTTTACTACCGAACAATTTTTTAGCGTAAAGTATACTTCGTAACAAAAATTTTCATACCTCAATTATTGAATTTCGATAAACCGTTCGCGAGTATTCAATTTAAAAAAACGATTAAGAACTTTGATTGTTAATAACTTTAAAAAAGGAATTCTTTGCAAAAATAATTTAGGGGTGTTATTTTGATATAAAAACGAATCGAAAACTGTATAAATATATGATTTTAGTTTTGGTAATTGTTAGCAGGTTCAGTTTTCTAAGTAGAGTTTTCTATTTATAGCAAAATGAAGCATAAGGCAGAAGGGCGCCATTCGAAACTGGATGGATTTTTCGCAAAGAAATCTGGTACACGTAACGTCGAAGAGATCATTTCGGATAATGAAGTAGGCTCATCGCTAAAGTTGAATAACAAGGAAGTTCCTGTAGGTCACCGTCCGGAAAATCCTTCACTATCCACAACAAGCGGTATTGAGGAACCTTCATCAACCTCGAAGTTTAAGCCTTATCCAGATATTTGGTCTAAAGAGCAGTGGATAGAGAGAAAAGAAAAAAATCCGTGGTTAGGTTCTAGAAATCGTTACTAAGGTTGCGATTCCTGTTTCAAAATTAAACAATTAGGTCCGAAAAAGGCAAAAAGAATGTCTATGAGTACGGAATGGATCAATTAAAAAGTTTGTTATAGTTGAGATTCGCGCGCAAAACAATTAAAATCACCCGAGTCGAAATATAGACCCTACTTTGACGCTCTTCACGCTGTCATTTGTAGGGGCTAAGGTTTTAAAGTAGAAGCTATTCCAATGCGATTTTTGCCCCTACTTTGGCGCTCTAATGGGCACAAATTTCCAAATCTTCCACTTGGAGCATCAAAATAGGGGCTCAGTTTTTGCTTCTACTTTAATGCTCCACATTCTACCTTCCCGGACAAAATAAAAATTATTTACGAGAGATTAACAAGAGTAGAGTATGAAGAAAACATAGCGACATTTGCGCAATATTTTAAGTTATTTTGCATAATCATTCAACAACAATTTAATAAATTTAAATTTAGAATTTAAAATTTAAAGATTTTTCGGGTTT
>CAKNXH010002248.1:9369-128934 GCA_932178445.1 Andricus quercusramuli | reverse complement strand
AAAATTACAATTCACAACAAAGATAAATATTATGAAAAAGAAAAGATAAAACATTAGTGTTGAGCCAATTTTCCTCTGGAATAGATGTCTTGATATCATATCAAACTTTTTATTTGATTTTTGTTAACAAAAATTATTATAAAATGTTATACTGAGATTGAGAAGTGTTTATCGAGGAGTTCAAAAAATATTTTTGAAATTTAGAGATTGAGAAGTGTCTAAGGAGGAGTTAAAAATATACAAAAAGTTACAGAGCGTTAAAAGAGAACTTAAAAATTCTGTGAAGATTATAGAGCTTCAAAGGAGACGTTAATAAAACTCAAGAACGTAGAGACAAGCGCTGCAATGTAGGGGCTAAGATTTATGTAGAAGCAAAATAGAATGAAAATATCTTCAAGTGCGGCTAAGTAGGAGCTAGTAGAACAAGCAGCTTCAAAGTAGAAGGAATTCCACTTAGAGCATCAAAGTAGGGCCTATATTTCGACTCGGGCACTAAGAAGCAAAATTTCTGGCTATCAATCTTCAGATGTTCATACGAAAGTTGAGGGTATTTTGGCTTTAGCGGCAGTTTTAATTGCACTACTGCTTCAATTGCACTACAAATGAAGAATGGTGCAGATTTATAGTTGTCACACCACACAGTCGCTTTAGTGCAACCGAAATCATTGATTTTATAGCTGACGAATTCAGAGTGCGTTTAGGAAAAAAGTTGAAAGAGCAGGGTTAAAAAATCTCAACAATTATTGATGAGTCAACTTCATTATCAAAAAAATCTTTACTTATTGTTTATATTCAAACAGTTGTCGAATCCAGTGTTACTACGATTTTCTTGGATCTGATCGAAGTCGAGAATCAGACAGCCAAAACTATCAGTACTGCGTTACTGTCTTGTTTGAAATCCTATGGTTTAGATGAATCATTTCTTGAGCAAAATTATCTTTGCTCTGCTACTGACGGTATCTGCTATCACTTCTTGAATATTTTCCTTTTTAATCGTTTGATCTTCCCTGTTTCTATTAACGTTCATACTTTCTGATTCAGTATTTTCCTTATTTATTCTAATTTGCGGATTTTCTCTATCCCCATATCTACTTCTTCCATATTCTCATTCAAAGGGTTAGCCATTATGTTATTTTTCAATCTACCTGATCTTAATTTCATTAAGATTTTCTATTGTATCTCATCTTTCTTGATTCCCACGGCCTAAGTTATGAGAGCTGGGGTTCTTGAAATTATTATATTAGTTCTAGGTTTGTTTAGTTAGCTATTTATTCTTTACAGTATTATATTTCGAATGCTACGCTCTCGTTGAAAATTTAGTACATTTTATTTCATATTTGGAAATTTTGTAACAACTTAAGTTCTAGAAGAATTTGTATTGGTCCTCCCTCCATCGCATCAAGTTATTTGCCTGTTTGGCACCGTTCGTCGTCCTTACATTCTTCAGGGCTGAAAATTTTAAATTAATCTGTGTTATTGTTTATTACTAATATCTTTATCTATGATTTCAAAAGCTGGAATTGAACCAGAATTATTTTTAAGAACTATCGAAAAAGCAGAAGTAAAGTACAACATATCATTGATTTTATTTTGTCGACCAGGGTTATTAATTCATTGATTTCTGATGTTAGATATTACCGATTACAGGTCAAGTAATTTTCTGAATTTTTTTATTTTGCTCGACCTTTTAGAAAATAATTTTGGCACCCACTAGAAACTTTTTAGATCCTGTCCCCTCGCAGAAGGAAAGATCAAAATATCGTTTTCTCGATAAGCTCTATATTCTCACTTCGAGAAATATGCACGTAGTTTATGAAAAATTTTTTTGACGAAAAACAAAAAATCCGTATCAGGAAAGCATTCTTTTTTCACAGGTTGCAGAAGAAAGATGTGAATTGCAAGCGAGATTAAGAGAATTTAAGAAAATTCAGGCCAGAAAAGAAGGAAAGGAAATAATTTCGCAAGTTGTAAAGTCACAAAATTCTTTTACATACCAGCCGAGCTTTCTGCAATCCCCCTTTTTTGGCTCTTCCGTCTCAAATTCAAATCCAGTTACAAGAGCCACAGTCAGAAAAACAAAAAAGAATATAATTTCGAACTTCATTTTTTTTAGAAATGCCAATACTTCTTCAGCTTCCGTCGCTGCTTCTATACCAGGCAATGTCGTATGTATAACCCGTTCAGGACAACTTTTATCAGCGAAAAATAGACTTGGGTAAACGTATTTCTCTGAAACAAATTACAAAAATGTGTCATATTTTCCTTATGGAATCATCCAATCAACTGGCTACAAATACCCAACAAGCAGCTAAAAAAACGTAACCCTCTTTGAAAGGTCGATAAGTCATTTTAGATCGAAGATAGTTGAATTGAACAAAAAAGACCAATTTTAAACAAACTATTCTAATCCTCAACTAATACATATCCATTTTTAATGAAACATAAATTTTCAAATCAAAAAGAAAACTCTTCAAGAAGTGTTGAATTTTTAACCAAAAAATGTTTTCCAGTCGATGTAGAAAAAAATGTCTTTTAAAATCTTGAATTGGTAAGCAAAAAGAATTGAATTTTCGACTGCGAAGATTATTTGTCAACCAAACAAAAAAATTGTTTACTAAACAAAATGATCTATCGATAAAATAAATTAATTTTTTACTTTTTTTGTTTTTTATATTATCTTCAATTACAGTATAATAACTAGTAAAATTCTAACTAAAATTATTTGGTAGATACAAAAAAAAAATTTTGTTCAATCAATAAAATATTTTCTACAAAATCTCTAATTGACTGAAGCAAACGAATTTGGTCAACTGAACCAAAATTTTGTTTATTTAAACAAATTTTTTCTAAATTCAACCAAATCTGGTCAACAAAACGATTTTGTTGAATCATGAACATTTTTTTCTGGGTATAGATTAAAAAATTGATTTAAGGAAAAAAACGGATTTCGAACAGAATGGATGAATTCGCAATTAAATACATTTATATTTTTTTTAATTCAAATTCTCTACCAGAATAGTTCAATTTTCAGCGAAAAATATGAATTTTCAACAAACATTTAATTTTCAATCAAATAGTGTAATCTTCATTCAAAGATATGAAATTTCAATTAAAGATATGAATTTTCCACCAAATAGGTGAATTTTGTATTAAAACAAATTTTCAAAATAAATAGTTCAATTTTTAGCAAACAAAATGAACTTTTGACTCAAATTATAAATCTTCAAAAATAAACAAAGCAATTCTTAACAAAGACGTTTAACCTTCAAACAAATAGTTGGATTTTCTACCATATTATTAGATTTTTCACTCAAAGAAATTAACTTTTGTCTGGAATTAATCATTGTCAACTATTAAAATTAATTTTTTACAAAGTCGTTCAACTTTTGAGAAAATAGTTCAATTATCTGCTATATTATTGAATCAGTCGAAAATACAAAATTTCCACAAAATAGTTGGATTTTGAACCAAAAAGTGTATATTCAACCGAAACAGATTAATTCTTAACCAGAAAATTACTTTTTCAACCGCAAAATATGAAACTTCTACGAAAAGTGATGGATTTTCGAAACAGAAAATATGAATTTTCCAAAAAATGTAATAGTAGACTTTTCAAGCTATTTTAATAGAAATTCCAAAAATTAGAGCGTTTTCAAAATTTTGTAGATGATTTTTTTACATTCAAAAATTCTATGAACGGCTATCCAGAGAGAAGAAAAAAGTTGCATTTCGGAAGCTAAACAAGATTATCATAACAACTTTCGCAAAAATTATTTATTTATCACTTTTTTAAGGGTTGCGTTGCTTTTTTCGTAAAAAAACATGAACAAAGCTAAAATTAAATTTTGGGACAAACGACAGAAGGTACGAACAAAATTCAAAAGTTATTTACCTAAAAAAGAGCTGCAAATTTTTTACTAATCATTTTTTGTCAGGATGCGTTATTTTTATTTTAATCGTGAAAAATGACATTAAAAATAAACCAACTATGTTGTTATAAAAAACACCAGGTACAATAAAATATTCAATATCGAAATTTTTTTAAAATTAGATCTTGAAATTTGCTTTCAACCTTTTATTCTCACGAGACACGTGATGAGAATTTGTTCGTTACAGACGAAGGAGCTTTAACAAAAGAGAATTCACAATCACTAAATTCCAGTTGTCTATGATTTGACCTTTAATTTTAAAAATCCTATGCAAAATTGAGGGAAATACAATAACTGAGCAAGCAAGAAAAAATCTTTTCGAATTGGAACAAAAAATAAAATTCACGAAAATCTTCTAATTGTAAGTTCTCTTTCGAATCAAAATGAAAAAAAAAATTCACGAAAATTTTCTAAGTTTCTTTTACGTATTATTATAAAAAATAAGTACTTACATGTAGGTTCAGGAAAAATCGCCGAAATATAGTGGATATTAATGAGAAATTTGTCGGTATCTATATATACTAGTCGCAATCTCATGAGGGCTTCCAAGTTGTTATTCACTTTTTTCAATTTGTAAAGTCATGAGAAAAATATTGTCGTTTCCTGGAACAATTAGAAATTGGAACACAAAGTTAAAAACATTTTGAAATTTATTCAAACAATGAGCGAAAAATATTTCCATCTTGTAAATCGGCTGATTCATGCATTCCGGTTCCTGTTATGTGACCTCCACCTAGATAAGATATTTACAAATTATTGTTCGAAAACAGAAAAATTAGAAAATTTTTCACAATTCTCCTATTTTCGCTTCCTTTATTCACCAAATGATCGAATTTTCAAAAAAAAAATTTGAAATTAAACTCAGAAGAGTTGAATTTTCGACCCTAACAGAGCGATTTTTTTTACAAGAAACTTGAATGGTCAACTCGAAAAGTTGATTTCTCTACAGAAATTTTCAACAGAAATGGATTTTCTATCAAGAACAAAATTTTAACTAGTTGAATTAAACGAAAAACAGACAAATTTTTAACAAAATACTTGAATTCTCAACTAAAAAAGATACTTTTTGAACGAAAAATGTAGTCATTAAATTTTCTGATTAACAACTTCATTTTAACAAAAAAAAAAAAAAAATTTTAACCAGTGGAATTTATACAACAAAGATAAATTTTCTACCAATTAGCTAAAGCTTTAACCAAAAGATGACTTTTCAACAATCAAGATTATATTTCTACCCAGAAAGATGATTTTTAACAAACTATATCAATTGCCTTCCAAATAGTGGAATTTAAGACTTATGAAGCATAAATTTTCAATCGAAAGTGGAATTGCCAAATCTTCAGACAATAAAATGAATATTTAACTAAAAGAATTAATTTTCAACAAAAATTTAAATTTTAAATTGAAGGAGTGAATTTAAAACATGAATTTTGTATAGTGTAAATAAATTTTCAAACAAGAAGTTGAATTTTCAACCAAAAACAATAATTTTCCAACAAGAAAATCAATATTCAATCAAAAAAAAAAGATAAATTTTCAATAAACTAGTTCAATTTTTTTCCAAGAAGACGATTTTTGAACAAAATACATTTAGAAGGAACTAAATTAATTTCCTACCAATTACTTGAATTTTGAGTAACAAAATTAATTTTGAACTAAATTCTTGAATTTTCAATCCAAAAAGGCGAATCATCTATAAAAGATTTGATTTTTGAACCCGAAAATGTAATTTTTCAAGAAAAAAGTTATTTTTCTACACAATAGTGAAATTTTCATAGGAATAGTTCAATTTTTAACCAAATAGTTCTATTTTCAACCAAAAATATTAATTTTCTGCAGAAAAAATTAATTTTCAACTGAATGGTTTCATTTAATAACAAATCCTTGAATCTTGAAGCCAGAAAGACGAATTGTCTGCTAAGCGGTTGAATATTCATAAAAAATATACATTTTTAACAAGAAAGTTGATTTTCAACCTAAAATATCAATTTTCAACGAAAAAAATCATTTTCGACCAAATCCTTTAATTTTGTACCAAAATGTTGAATGTTTTTTTTTTGTTGAAAATTAATTTTTTTTTACTGAAAATTGAACTATTCCATGTTTGTCCTTTATGACAAAATGTTCTTGATTCATCTTTTTGGTTGAAAACTCATTTTTTTCCCAAAAATTAAAGTATTAGGTTAAAAATTCGTTAAAAAAATTTTAACTGGGTTGGAAATTCATTTCTTTGATTGAAAATTATTTATTTTTATTAAAATTGATTTTTCCAAATGGAAACTTAACTATTATATTTTTTGTCCAAAATTTATATACTTTGGTAGTCATATAATATTTTTTGTTGAAAATTCATCTGTTTGGTTGTAAATTTTACTATGTTGTTGAAAATTCGACAATTTTGTTGAAAATTTGTCTTTTTGGTAGAAAATTCATCTTTTGTGTTGAAAATTCAGCTATTGGGTTAAAAATTAATTTTTGTTTGTTGAAGGTTTATTATTTTAGTAAAAAAAATAATTCTTGTAAAAGTTAATTAATTATTTGGTTGAAAATCATATTATTAAGTTGAAAATACATTAAATAATCACAAACTTGGTTCAAAATTCATTTATTTTGATAAAAATTTACATTTTTTGGTAGAAAATTAATCTTCTTGGTAAAAAAATAATTTCTTTGATTGAAAATTATTTCTTTTCATTGCAATGGATTTTTTCAACTAAAAAATTAACTATCATATTTCTTGACGAAAATTTATATTTTCTGATAGACATATAATATTTCCACACGGAAAAAAAAGATTTGCTGGTACAACAAAGCTATTTGCTGACCCAACATATCTGGCATTGTTAATATAGACACAACCAATTTGATCTGTTGGGTCAGCAAACGTTGCCATGTTGGTAAAGATCTGTCGTTACAGCATGTTAACTATGTTGTTACAACTGAGCTGATAATTTTTGGGAGTTAGTTCCGGTTTGCTGTAATACTCAATCTTTAAACGAATGTGTTGATGCAGCAAACCCAAACTTGCTACGATAGCATGTCGATTTGTTGCCACAGGTAACAAATCTCCTAGCATGTAGGTTGATTATATCACTCAACCTGATATGCTGAGGCAGCAAAGCTATGAAATGATGGACAAAAATTTCTGAAAATTATAGATTTTATTGTACGTTAAATTACAAAATTCGTATCATTTTTATATTTCATTACGTAAAATAACATACTTTCGACCTTCTGAACAACAGTTTAGGCTTAAAGTAATAAACGGATCTGTTGCATCGCTTAAATTGATAATATTTTTGTTGCCTGTCAAAAGTATTTCGTACGCTAAAACGTGATCGTTGTAACCTAGATTTTGTAGCGTTTGATATGAAAAAATCACGTTTTCCTTACAAGTAAAAATTTCTTCAATGAGACCAAAAACAGGTAAAAAATAAGCGTCGTAATCGATTATAAGAATCATATCTTTATGAAATTTTATTCCTTTGCAATCAATCCAATGAGGATTATAAAAGAAAGAAGCATCGCAATTTCGTACATTTGCAGGTAAAAACTCGCGTAACTTATCAATATCTTTTTCGTGAACTTCTGTACCAGGCCCAATAAGGGTTAATGGATTGATTGGAATAGATGACATAAATCTGTAACACATGTGCAATTGATGCTTTACAGCTACTGAATATGCTAAATTTTTTCTACACGCGTTTACTGTAGCATATTTCTTTAGAAATTTATGTTTCGCTTCAAACTTGAAGCATGAATATTGACTGACAGGCCCTGATTCCTTGATAAAATTACTGTAATGAATCAAATTATGGGTTTTAGGTTTCAGAAACTCTTTTGTTATTTTTACGTATAAACTGTTATGTTCAAATACAAGCGTGTTCAAGACCTTATAATGATTTTTATTTATGGTCTTTGCTAAGATAATACTGAGAATTTTGCGTAATAGTTTATAAAGTTGCCAAAAAGTATCTTCAATAGGTACTAAGTCTCCAACTAAAAGGCCAAAATACTTTATGAAGCATAACATTTGAGAAGCATACATTTTAAGACGTGAACCCTTCAGATCATTTTCTGTAATTAGAGGAGGCTTTGACGAAACATCAATTGGACCATAATCAAAATTTGCGATTCTGTCATTCAATTTGCAAAGATCGAAGTACTTACACTTTATGCAGTTATTGATAATTGGAATCATGTCACTATGTCCAACTCCCTCAGCACAATCATGCATAGAGTCTAATGTCGAATTTCGAGTCACGTGAAAATTATGAATGTTATTAAAAATGCTTCTTTCTTTTATGCCTGTTGATTTATAATCACGTAATGCCAAATCTACTTCGTAGTTTTCGGGGTTTCGTCGAAGTGACAAATCATTGGCATATTGAATTTGCATTTTCTCCTTAGAATTTCTGCAAAATCTGCAATAATGGAGTGCGTTGAAACTTTCCACGTATCCGAAAATTCCATTAAGGCCTAAATTGTCACCAGTGCCGAATTCAGTTGCAAAGTATATTTTTCTTATTTCTCCATTTCCAATATTTACTGTAATACCATTTTTCGCTAGGAAATTTACCTCTTTAATAAACGGAGAAAAAACTCTGTCATTTCCATAAAGTTGTCGCAAATAACTTTCAAACAAAAGAACAAGAAAAATATTGTCAGATGAAAATTGAGATTCCGGTGGAAGACTTAGTATAGAAACGTATAATGCTCCAAGTTTTCCAGAATTAGGACCAGAGGGATTATTTGGTTCAAAGTCGTCAAAAAAAAACATTAATGGAATTACTATGTCATCTGGTAGATATCGCATCAGAGTTGTTTTCCACGCTTCTGTTTGTATGTAATTACAAATACGATCAGTCGGATTTTCCAATAATGACTTCATGTAAGAGACAACACACTCCAGATTGCCAGGAATTTCAAAAAATAATGTTAACATTTTTTTTAATGAAATCATTTGCCCCGTCTCCCCACAGGCATGAACTTCGGTACCACGCGGAATACCATATGCGATTGGAGGTACATAGAAGTTACTTTTTTTGAATAAATTTAAGCGTCTATGTTCAGTTGAAAAAATTTCCAACGATTCCTTGTACTCTTTACAAATAGAATGTATGTCTTCTTTCAAGTCATTATTATTTGCATCGGAAGTCAAGTTTACTCGATTTTCAATGTCACCAATCAATCCATAAAAAAAAATGTCTTAATTTCTTCGTACATATTTTGGGCTTCATTTCGACACAAGTTAAACTTTCCTGATATTTTGGCAAAAAACAAACCGACTTTATGAGATATTGGAACTTCTTTATTGTGACTATTGTTTCCTGTGATGTCCAATCCATCAACAGTTGTAAATAAATCATCAGAATGTTCTGTTAAATTTTCGCTTTCTGTAGAAACTGTTTCATTGTTATCAACTGATGTGCATTTTCGTTTTTTGACTGCAGGAGGCGAAGTTTCGTGATGCAAATAATAATGTCTTTTTAATGAACGAAAAGTGTCAAATTGTCTCGTCAAACAGTCACATTCTATACACTTGTAATCAATTCTCTCAAGGAAATGCTCTGTTTCGAAATGTTTACCCAAAGCTTTTATATTAACAACATTTTTTTTACAGACGCAACAAATAGGCATTTTGATCAGAAATGAAAATCGCGAACCTAGTATAAGAAAAATTTTAGAACTTATCGAAATTTTAATGTTTTTTTAATCTGTTGCCTTGAAGGAATCGTATTCTCTAACCATCGTGCTCACTGCGGTACATTTTTTGTCCCACTTTGTAGAGAATCTGTAGATCGCTCGTTGTAAAAACAAAAAAACTTGCCCCACTTCTTTTGGGTAATCTGCATGGAGGCTGTGGATTATCTTGAAGGCTATGTCGATAGCTTTCAATGGTGACTCGACTTCGTACAGTATGGTGTCGACGAGCACCAAATACTGCTGTTTGACGACGCTTTTGGAATTTCCAATTATCAAGGCCTGTGGTTGCAGAGTCAGTTTCAGTTTTCGTAGTTGGTCTCTGCGAAGTTGAATTTCATTTTGCAATTCGTCACGACTCTGTAATTTGAAATTACAAATTTAAACATGTGTATATTCCTGCAGTGAAAAAAATGATAGAATTGATAGAAGTTGAATCGTCTGCAAATCTACAGCATTAAGATGAAATTGTAATCATTGAAACAATTTGTCTAATTTTAGCAACTTTGGCAAAACGCTTATGTACTTATTTTACTTCTCACACTACCCGAAGAAATATAAAATGAAATTTTACCCCGTTAGTATGAAAAACTTGTTGGAAACTCAAAAAACGGGGTGAAATCAGAAAAAAATTAGAGAAACAAAAATTGAGAACAGGAAGGAAACTCTAAACAGCAGTAATCGAAGAATAACCTGACTAAAAGCAAATAAAAAACCTAAAAAAGAAAATACACAGAAAACTGGTAATAACAAAATTGAAACTTTTTTGATTACTTTGTCCGTATAATCACCATTGTCTAATATACGCGTACCTTCGTCAGAATGTCTCTCGAAATGCGGATCTGTTTCTTTTACTTTTTCTTCAATGAAAGATGATAATTTGGACCAAGCTCGATACAGTGCTAAGCGGGAATCGGGGTAAATATGTTCAAAATCAATCTCCAACTAGAAAAAAAATAAAACTGGTGGAATGAAAATCAAAGATTACAAAATGATTGCAATTAAATCGAGATACTCACCAAAGTATATCCTTGTGGCTCCTTTAAAGGCTTATACAGCGCAGTGTACTGTTGAATGTTTACGTTACCATCTCGCAATAAACGCAATCGCGCTACCACGGTCTTTTTCCACGCTTCTACTACACGATTCCAGGGCGTTGAATTGTTCTTCAACCAAATGTCTTCTTCTTCGACGGTTCCATCAGCTGTAAATGACGAGTTAATGGTGTCATGCAAATTGTATAGACGCGATGAAATCAATAAACGAAAGAACGAAAAGAAAATAATGAATTCCAATAGTAATTAAATGTACACAAAGAAACAATTAACGTAATGAAGCAAAAAATAATAGAAAATCAATGCAGGCACCATTGTCGTCTTCTTCGTCGACGCAATCGTTGGATTTTTGTTTCTGCTTAGAGATGGTTCCCGCGTTGATGAGAGTTCTTCGCACTGTCTGGTACTTCACTATGATGCGTCCCTTCGCAATTGACTTCCCTTTCTTTCTTTTTTCCACGATGATCCACTCGTCCTACAAAATGAATGTCGCAATAAATATTTATTGAAAGGTGATGATTGGAAATCTTGTAATAACAACAAGTATACGTACTTGGTCTTCTGACGGAAAAAGATCGAGAATCTTCTGTGTAAGAATGCGTGCTCGGTTTGTCGAAATTCTATGCGAGGAATCATTATTTATATAATAAAGTTAAATTGTTCTTTCATCTACTGTTTATTCATAATCTAATTTGCTACTTTACCTCGCATCAGCATTTCCTTTCAAATCATTTCTGACAATGAAGTCAGCTAGGAGATTTCGAGCCCCGTCGTCTAATTTTTTTTTCTTCTCGTATAATGACAATATTACTTTTCCACGAGAATCGTCAGCATTAAGTAGAGCTTTCAAATCCTGAAATGGATATGTCATTTTTTCACGTTTTCATCCACATCCTCGCACCATTGATGAAATATTATGCAGTAAATTTGGGGAATCATTCGTTTGTAGAACTGATTATTAATTATTTCGCAATAAAATTTTATATTTTTTGAAAATTCAATCAAAATTTCAAGGATTTTACTTTTGCGAATCAAGAACGAATTGTGATTAAGAAGAAATCGCCAGGAAAGGCGTTAATGAAAAAACAAGACGTTTCGCTATAGCTAAACAAAAATCGTCGAAAGCAGAATCCTCAAAAAGCTGTTCGAAGTTTCAAAAATTCAAAAATGTCATTACGAATCAATTGATAATCAGTTCTACAAACGGAAAATTTCCAAAATCTTATGCAAAGTAATTCAAAAAGTATTTTGAATTTGAGAAATGATCAAAATGAATGAGGAATTGTTGATAAATTTGAATTTTAGACATTTCTTTGCGAAGTCGTACAACGAATTCCCAAAATCTATTGCATAATATATTGCAATAGATTTTTGTAATTTCTTGTACGAGATCGCAAACAAATTTACAGAATTCATATTTATCAAGAAGCCCTTATTGATTTTGGTAAAATCTTCTAAAATTAAAAACAATTTTTAAATTATCATGCATCAAATTTTAGAAATTTTCGGTTTGTAAAATTGATCATCAATTATTTTTTAATGACATTTTTTGATTTTTAAAATATTAAACAGCTTTTTAAATATCCTGCTTCTGCGAGCCGGGAACGAATTTTTAATTACATTATTATAAAAATTTCTTGACTCACATATTCATTATCGTCTTTGGCATAGTTGCCCTTCGGTTTTTTCGTCGGCTGCTGTACATCGTCGTCACACAGCACTCTTTTCTGGCTTTCCGTGTCACAAGCTTTGTTCTCCTTGGCAGGGAAAATGTCTGATAACTCAATCTCTTCGAAATTCTTTTGTTCTTGTGATGCTCCAGGTTTCTCTGTGTACTGTGACGGTTCTGCTGTGGTATCAGCATTCGTTCTAGACTAAAGTAACAAAACATCTGAATTGAATATTGATTTTGATAAATCCCGATTACCATTTTGTGGACATAAATCTACTTATCAATAAATTCATTTTATAACATGCAAATATTTGAAACGTCATATATTATCTTCCAAATTTTTTTCGCCGTTTCATATATTTCGCAATACACAACATTTTGCAGAATGAGAAATGAAAAATTTTCTTTTTTTTTGTATAGTACCGTCGATGCTGAGAACGATTTCTTCACGAATTCAAATCGAATTTCGTCTCCCACATTCTTCAATAATTTTTTAATGTGTTCTTCACGAATGTAAGGAAGTATGTCCGGCGTTACATTTTGTTCTGTCAACAAAAAAATTTTAATTTAGAATATAGAACAATTCAGAAGTCTCAGTTAAAAATTGATTTTATACTTTTGAAACAAATGTCTTTATCTGTTTTCGGGTTTGATTAAAATTTGTAACTATTAGAGACAGTAAAGTCCATTTACGTTAAAAATGTAGTGAAATTGAAACGCGAATTACGAATTATTGGGTTATCTTAGAAGCTGCACAAAATTATCCAAGATTTTACATGATTTTCGCTGTGTTGGAGAAAAAAGACAGGACAACGCATGGTTAGGTTAAGATTTTTTGGAAAGTTGTCGAAGCACTTACTTTCGAATTCTCCGATGCTCTCCTCTGAAATATTGTATTTATCGAGGAGTTCTCGAATCGTAGCACTCATTGTTCTTTTTCTTCACGACTACTTTTGTTATTTATAACGATGTCGACAGATTTTTCTTTTTTTCTGGGAATACACTGTAGCACTTCATATCTCACAACTGAACGCAGGGATTCCCAGCGAACAGTCTGTCACGTGACTCACACGCGGGGTGGCGCATGCGCAATCAGACAAAAGCCGCGCGCCCTTTATGAAATTTAATTACTGAAAACTGATACAGCTCTCAAATAAATTGTTGTAAATCAGAAATTATTAACTTTTTGTTCACTTATATAAAAAGTCTAAGTGTTTTTCAATAAATCATCAATTATATTATCGCAACAAGTTCGAATTGTAATTAATTCAAAACAATTGTGACACATCTCTGAAAATTCGGTATAAACTATAATTTTACGAGACGAATTTCATTCAAAATATTCAGAATCTAAATTTAACATTTTAAATCAATTCGATTTTACTGAAAAAAACATTCTTAATTATTCTTTCTCAATTGAAGGAATTGATAAGTTATAATGACTATCGACTACAACGTAGCAGCATAGCAGATTGGTTTGCTGGCTCAATTTCAAAATTAACAAATACAACAGTGCTGTGAGCGCAATGTAAGATCTGCTGCTACAGCAAACTGCATTTGTTGAAACAGCAAACTGGATTTGTTAAAACAGCACATTAGAGGCTAGCAAGGTTGTACTATGCTGACAGAGCACATTCATTTTTTTCCGTGGCAGTTAAAAATTCACAGTTAAAAATTGTACTATTTTGTTAAAAATTCATCCATTTTGTTAAAAATTTGTCTTTTTCGTGAAAAATTCATCTTTTGGGTTGAAAATACAACTACTAGGTTGAAAATTAATTCGTTTGTTGAAGATACATTATTTTGTTCAAAAATTAATTCTTTGCTAAAAATTCAACTATTTTGTTAAAAGTACATTTCTTTTTGTCAAAAATGAATTTCTCAACTAAAAATGTAACCATTTCACTCTTTGGTTGAGAAGTCATTTCTTTCGTTCAAAATCAAACTATTGAGTGGAAAATACCTTCAAAAATCACAAACTTGGTTCAAAAATCATGTATTTTGATAAAAATTCACCTTTTTTATATATAAAATTGACCTTTTTGGTTGAAAGTTCATTTCTTTGATTTCAATTTTTTTAAATTCAGAATTAATGTTTTTAACTGATAATGTAACTGTAATGTTTTTTGTCAAAAATTTAGCCTTTTGATAAACATTTAATTTTTTGGTTCAACATTCATTTGTTTGATTGAAAATCTAACTATTTTTCTATCTATCCATCTAATTAAACTTTCTTCTATCTATCTAATTAAAATTTATAACCCAAAAAAATGAATATATTTTCAACCAAATAGATGAATTTTCAACCAAAGAAGATTCAATGTCTATCAAAAAAGACACGTTTTTGACAAATAATATAATAGTTCAATTTTCCGTTAAAAAAATTAATTTTGAATTACAAAAATAATTTCCAATCAAAGAAATTAATTTTCAACTGGAAAGATTAATTTTCCACTATAAAAGATGCATTCTAACAGAATGCACAAAGTTTAAAACAAAATTTAAATTTGAAAACGAATTTTATAGTTAATAGTTTGATTTTAAACCAAAAACATGAATTTTCAACCAAAAAGGTGAATTAGTCACCAAGAAGATTAATTTTCTAGCGAAAAAGATAAATTTTTATCAAAAAAATGAATTTTCAACCAAAAAGGTGCATTAAACACCAAGAACATTTTGCCACAAAAGACAAAGTTTTAACAAAATACAGAAATATTCAACCAAATAGTTGAATTTTCAACCGAAGAAAATCACTGTTGAGCAAAACATGAAATAGTTAAATTTTCAGTCAAAAAATATTAATTTTCAACACAAAAAACGAATTTTCAACCAAGAAGATTTCAATGTCTTTAAAAAAAGATTTTTGGTTGAAAATTTATAATTTTGGGTTGATAATTAATTTTTTTGATAAAAGTTGATCCTTTTTGGTAGAAAATAATCTTCATGGTGACTAATTCACCTTTTCGGTTGAAAATTCATTTCTTTGGTTGAGACTCAAACTATTACGTTGAAAATTCGTTAAAAATGTTCAAATTTGTTTTAAACCTTATGGATTTGTTAAAATGTATTTTTTCTAGTAGAAAATTAATCCATCTGGCTGAAAATTAATCTCTTTGATTAAAAATTATTTTTATTATTCAAAAGTAATGTCCTCAACTGAAAAAAAAAATTGATTAGCATTTCGAACTCGAAAGTTCATTGCCTCACTACCCGATTCGGGTAGTGTTTCTAGGTGGATAAATACTACCAGTGTGGGTCCACCACACCCACGACGGGCCAACACCACGCAGTATTCCCCGAACGGTCACCCATCCAAGTACTAACCGAGCCCAACACTGCTTAACTTCAGTGATCTTACGGGAACTGGTGTTTTCAGCGTGGTATTGCCGTTGGCAATAGTTATAAAGTTATAGTTATAAAAAGAAGATAGTTATAAACAAGAATTAAACAATAATTTTACGAATCAAATGAAAAGTTTCCTTCAACCAGTCTTTTTTCTCAGAAACGGTTCAATGTTGTGGTGTTTTCAACTTAAGGGAGACTAATAGTTCACGTTTAGAATGTCAAAATATGACCTTACTTTGCCAACAGAATCAAGAATGTCTCACATCGCGTCGTTTTATTGAATTTTTATATTTTCCACGTTTTCCACTTTTATAACATTTTTTAAAATTAATAATTCTGCACTAATCTTCAGTGTCTCCATTCCATACTCATTCACGCTTATACTTATTCGAATCAAATTCTTTCTTAAACATGAAATACCACTTCACACTGATTGTTAGATGTTCAAATAAATTGCTCAAACAATTTATAACCTTTTGTTAGCAATTTTCTCTTAGAATAAAGTTAGAAAGTCGCAGTTTTCTCAAAAATTTACTACCCTTTGTTAAATTTTCACGTAGAATGAGGTAATGCTCAAATATTGTTTACAAAAATAATTGTTTGAACAATTTTTTATCATTACTCATAATTTTCATCTATAATAATGCAATGGAATTGCAGTTTTCCCCCCTCCGTTTTTGTCGAAAGTACACGTTTTGAGACATTCTGAACCCAAAAAACAGGTTTTTGTGAATGTTTCTGTCCGTCTGTATGTATGCGTGTGATCCAGATTCCACCAGATTCCCATGAAAGAACATTCGAAGAGATACACAGCTTTCTCCACGTCAGAAGACCAATTCAAATATGAACGTATGCTATTAGGCTTGAAGAATTTCCTTGCCACCTTCCAATCCATGATGGATACTGCGTTTAAAGGATTAATTGGCAAAGTCTGTTTCGTGTACCTCGATGATATTGTGGTTTTTAGATCCAAATTACAAGAACATAATCAGAATTTGGTCACCATCTTTGAGAGGCTGCGACAGACTGCACTCATACTGCAACCCCATAAATGTGAATACTTAATACCCGAACTTGAGTATTTGGGACACGTCATCATCAAAAATAGACTTACACCTAATCCCAAAAAACTCGAGGCTGTCACGAATTTCAAGATACCCAGTAACGCCACCGAAGTAAAATCCTTTTTGGGACTTGCCGGTTATTACCAACAGTTCATTGAAGATTTTTCCAGCAAGGACAAACACCTAACGAAACAAACACAAAGTAAAGTGAATTTTACTTGGACGCAAGACTGTGAAAAAGCCTTGTAGATTCTAAAAAGAGAATTATGTTCCTCTTCCGTCTTGCTGTATCCTGATTATAAAAAAGAGTTTACATTAACTACGGATGCTTCAAATAAGGGTCTAGCTGAAGTTTTGTCACAAGATGAACACCCAGTCTGTTACATCTCCAGGGTTTGTTCGCTCTTCAAACTCTCATTGTTTTTACTGGTAAATTGTGAGCAATATTATCTACAATGTGGATATGGTGTGATTAATAGTCATTATTTAAAATAAACGAGTTCATATTGGATGCAGTTCGGTCGCTTTTATAATAAATAGTCTTTAAAAGTGGAACGAATATTCGTTCACGTTTCGTTAGTGTAGCATCTTCATTTCTCCAGCCGGTGCCTGTATTTGCTCGTCATAGTTCCTACAGTGTAGTGCTATCATATTTATATTTAGCATCATGACATTGAATATGACTGAGGACAAATTTGAGCTGTTAATGCAGAGATTCGGAAATCTGAAAACCTCGCTTTCATCTCTTCACAATAAAATTGACCATCTCACACTAGAAAACAAAGAACTCAAAAACGAACAAGAAAAATTAAAATCTATTATCTTGGAGCAGGGCCGAAAAATAGAAGCTATGAACAGGACGCTCAGAAATAACAATTTGATTATGTTTGGAGTTGCTGAGGAGGACGATGAAAATCTGGAGAGCCTGGCTTGTGGGATTTTCAAATCTTATCTTAACATCGATCTACAAATGGTTAAAATCGATTCTGCTAGACGTTTGGGCGGTAAAAAGCGAGATATGTCTCATGGGCCCCGACCTATTCTGATACAGTTTCGCTCATTTAAAGATAAAAAGCTCATACTGGCCCAACTGAAGAAACTTCGTGGTACTGGAATCAGCATCTCCGATGATTAATTTAAAAACTGCTAGCAGCGATAACTTTTCTGACGAGACTAAATTACATTATATCAATGCTAAAAAATCGTACCAAGCTCTAATCGGTCATAAAAAAACAAGTTTCGAAAAGAGTATTGTTGTGGGCCTTGAGAAGGTTAATGATAGTAAGACTTTTTGGGAAACCGTGAATAAATTCAGAGGACTGAAAACCAAATCAAATACTCTCACTACAAGAGATTGGAAAAATTATATCCGCTTTACTCTCCCGTTGAGACGCCTGTCTCCTTCCTCATTTACAGATGTACGTCACCCGTTATTAGATAGCAGCATTACAGCGAACGAAATCATGTTGTCAATCAACAAAAAAAAACCTAATAAGGCCCCGGGGCCGGATCAGATTTCAAGTAATTTCTATAAAAATTTGCCTCCTAATTGGCTCCTTTACCTTGAGTCATTTTTTAATCAAATATTTGAAAATGAATATTTGCCACTTGATTGGACAAAATCTCTGACACATATGCTTCACAAAAAACATGATCCGTCTAACCCCAATAAATTTAGACCGATAGCCCTTCTAAACTCTGTCTTACAAATTTTTACACAAATCCTACTATCCAGATCAGAAAAATGGGACTCTTTCTGCCATATTATCCCAGAAGCGCAAGCGGGTTTTCGCCGGAATAGGGGTTGTGTCGATAATATATTCAATTTGGCTGCCATTTTACAGATATACCTACAAAAAAAAAGACAGACACCTCTATGCCATAGTAGTCAAATTTTCAAGGGCATTTCCTTCGGTCAACCATGCTCTCATCTGGACAAAATTTCATGATTTAGGTGTAAGTTCGAAAATAATTAGGATTCTGAAAAGTTTATATGAGAAAGCAGCAACCCGTGTAAAGGTGGGGGATGAACTCTCAGATGAGTTACCGATTACGAAAGGGGTCCTGCAGGGTGAAATTTTGTGTCCGTTAATATTTAATCTCTTAACTTCCGACATTGAGACTTTCTTTAGGGGGAAAGGTTTGGTAGGCCTTAGAATTTTGGGTGATAAAGATATTATTGTTCTAATTTATGCAGACGATTTAATTATTCTAGCCAAATCCAAAATTGACGCAATAAGAAAACTCAATGCCCTGAAGGAATATTGTCACATAAATAAATTAACGGTCAATAAAGACAAAACCAAATATACTATTTTCAAAAATGGTCGAATTGGCGAAAAACTGCTTGGTTTGGAATATGATGGTAATCAGCTGGAGTTTGTTTCTTGTTTTGATTATCTTGGTACGATTTTCTCTAGATCAGGAATGCCTCGGCAGCGGTTAACAATATTTTAATCAGAACCAAATGTTCCTACTGACCATCTATTATAAAAATACAGGACTCGCTTATGAAGAGCACCTTATTATATGCAGCTCATATCGTCGGTCTAAACTATCTAGATGTCTACGAAAAACACAGAGGTTCATTTTTTCAAGAATCTTTTTCGCTTACCAAGAAACACACCTGACTTTGTAGTCAGGTTAGAATTAGGCTTATCATGTGTGTCTGGTCAAATTATAAAAATGGCGTTGAACTGGGCGTCACGGGTCTTCGATATGGATGACTTGCGTTATCCCAAAATATGTATGCAAAAACTGGCTCAAACCGCACACAGTAAAAACTTCAAATACAATTGGCTGAGTCAGATTATAAGATGCCTGGAAGGTGCGGGCATTAATCAAAACTTAATTGAACTAAATGGTTCCACCCTTAAAGTTCAAATCGTGGACATGGTTAACAGATATAATGAATACATGTTCTCTCAAGATTTGATAAGGTTGGAAAATTGCAATTTTAGTGCCATTTATAAACAAATTTTTTACAATGATTCACAACTTCAACAATATCTGTTATCAAAAGCCCCGTTTCATTTTAAACGCATTTTTATGAAGCTTAGGACATCTTCCAAATTCATCATTAAGCTGACCTCAAAAGTTGGTACTACTGTGATAGACCCACATCAAATATGTCGACTGTGTAATCTGGGTGAAAGGGAGAATCTCCTACACTTCCTTACAAAATGTCCAATTTACTCGTCCATTAGGGATCACAATCTACGTAATTTACACACGATTAAAGGAGACAATTTACATCTCTTGCTATCTCATACAAATCCAGCGACTCTTTGTACAATATATAACTATATAAATAAGTTTTTGAAAATTAGGGCATTCTCCTTATTTGAATGATCACTAACATCTGTAGAGCGTAACCAGTAAGAATTTAATCTCTGTATATACACTTTTAACTCCTAGTTTTATATATTTTTATTGTTTTTACTCAGTTATTATTGGCTCTTCCTTTTCACAGAATTTTGTATTCTTAAAGGCAATAAACTTACATACATACATAAAAAGAACTGTTAGCCATCGTATGGGCAGTAAAGCACCTGAGACAGTACTTGTATGGACGCTAGTTCAAAATTCGAACAGATCACCAGGCCCTGGCTTGTCTCTTTAACGCTAAAGATCCTTCCTTAAAACTACTCAGGTGGAGACATAAGCTCGAGGAATATGTCTATGTGATTGAGTACTGCAAAGGGAAGGATAATAAAGCAGATGGTGCTTTGTCCAGAGTGCTACCAATTCGCATTGAAAAACTTGGGAAAACACAGAGCCGAATCGCAGAAGACACCGCCACATCGAACACCGAAACAACTGATGAAAGTTTAAGCGACAGTGAACCCATAGACCTATCTCTGTGGAACCAAATAGTCCTGCAGGTTCACATGTCAGCATTGAACCACCAATTATAAATGCAGTTGATGAAGAACTGAACATCTTACTTCACGAGAGATATATTAATTGGCAGAAGAATAAAACAGACAACAATACAATTTTAAAACCGAACGCTGAAGGTAAATTATGGGTAAAACTTTATAAGAATCACAAAAAAATACCACCGCGATTATTGCATCAAGATTACATTCTTCTACCTCCCTTCGACGAGATTATGTTGCTAACTCTCCTTGACGAAAAATGTCAAATGTGCAAAAACCGAAAATAAACGAGAGTACATTTGCACGCCATAGATCCTCTCATAACTCCTATAGAACAGGTGAAATTGAAAATTATGATACACTTTCTCGGGAGTGGAAGACTCGAACAACAACTCCTCTTCTGCGAGAATGTTACCGGCGAGCTAACTAAAGAAGAAAGAGAAGCAATAATTCGCGAGTGTCATGGGATCACGGCTACACAACACTTTGGGAAAAATAAGTGGATACAGCGAGCTAGAGATTTGGGTACGTGGAATAACATGGAACAGGATATCATCAACTACGTAAAAAGATGCCCAATATGTCGAAGGCAAAAATTAACTCGCGTTATACCAAAGGCAGAAGCAATGATACCCGATACGCATATGGAGCCCAATGAAAAGATAGCCTTCAATACATCTTATCATTGCAGGACCGGTAGACAAAATATCTCATGCTCATACCTCTGAAAGACACGACGTCAATTATCACGGAGCTCCTGTATCATTATATTTACATCTTCGCTTCGCCAAGACACATACTTGCTGACCAGGGTAGCAATTTTGTCTCGGAACTAATGTTGAATTTTGAAAACCTCTTTAAAATCAAGAGTATAAAAACTAGTACCTCTCACCCGCAGAGTAACGGCAGTTTGGAAAGTGCGCATGCAGTAGTGAAAGATCTTATCAAAACTGCAATGGAAGGAAATCAGAATGATTGGGATGAAAATTTGAAGTTAATAACCATGGGTTATAAAACGTCGGCACATGAGGGGACAGGATTTACACCGTTCGAACTAACGTCCGGACGTAAGGCTAACATACCCTCCGTGTTAGCAACTACCACCAGTTTAAAATACTCGGAGTTAGTCTCACTATGGAGAGAACGGCACGAGAAATTCATCAGTGAAGCTAAACAAAAAATAGAGAAACATAAGCAAAAATATAAGGAGATTCAAGATGAACCTATAGTTATCCCTCAAACCATATTCGATATCGGAGATATGGTCCTATCTTTTAATAATAGAAAAACATCAAACTTAGATGCAGATTGGCTAGGCCCCGCCACAATAGTAGAAATTGGAATCAACAATAATTATACAATTCTTCTGGATAGTGAAAGAGTGCAGGTTCTCGCCAATCAATTAAAATAATTTTATTACTGATTTGCAGATTGATGATAATGCTGCTGCTCATTCTGTCCTCTTTTGGAAAGGTAATATTTATACCACTTGACGATACCACCGTTTACGCAGAAGATATTGGTCCCGCCAAACTATATCATACCACCTGACATTTAGTCGTTTTTGTCGATTCTTTGCAAATTGAGCAACGTTTCACCGACCTCGATAACGCCTATCAAAATGCCACATTGATGTGTCAGGCCTATATTGAGCAGTTTGAACTAAAAATACTGAAAATTCAAATCGATCGTCTAGGCGTTATTGAAATGATCCTGAACCACCTCTTAGAAACTCGCCGCTTCAAAAGAGGACTCTTCAATTTTGTTGGTAGTATCTCTAAAACTCTATTTTGTACCTTAGAGGAAAAAGATTTAAAGTATATCAACAAAGAATTAGATAAACTTTACACAGATAATAGAGTACTTGCTACAAGCATATCCAATCAGGTCAAATTTATTTAAACGATTCTAAATTCAGCTCCCCACGACATTCAGGTACTCATCTTGTACAGTGAAACAAATGTAGAACGCTTAATGAAAATAGTCAATCAAACAAACACAAATACTCAAAGTATAATTATAAATTACCAAATAACCATTTGCACATTATCATTGTAAGAGCTAAGCGCTGACAATAACCTCCTGATCGATTCAATAAATGATGGAAAGCATGGTATCATACATCCCCAGATATTGACGCCCGGGACATTTCTAAATAGTCTACATGATTTTGAACAACATAACAGCATAAAATATCAAATACCTCTCAAAGAAGAGAATTTCGAGAACATTCTAGACATTTCTCAAGTCAGTATAAGCACAATAAACAAACCATTATTGTACTCGATTGAAGTTCCCAAACTTGAAACCGAAACTTACCAAGCTAATTTCGGAAACCAATTCCTGTGAGAATTTAATAATTAGAAGTACTATTAAAAAACTTAGTCAAGAATACTGCCAGTTCTTCCCGTTTATGTTCAACAAAATTGTGTTTGTACAGTTAAAGCAAGAGAATTCGTATATTGTTATTCCGGGGAAACAAAAAACTCTACATATACTTTGCGAAACTTCTAATAAGCATGTTAATTTACTATCATCGCGAAAAATAACTAGTACCGATCGTTTTTTTATTCATATAAAATAGTAGTGAAGCCCGCCAAACACTAGACCATATTGAAAATGCTCGAACTAAAATAAAAAATGCACGTCGAACCAGAAATTGGACCGAAAGAATAACCGATGTGTTAGCATACTTAGGTTACGCCTGCATTGCGTTAGTTTTACTGATTGCTTTATACAAATGCGGCATTCCAAAATTAATTAGAGTTTGCCTACCAAAAATTTGCATACAAATGTTCTGCGTAAATAATTATGTCACCACGTCAAATGTACCTCAAACCGTAACTTACTCAGAGTCCGCTGAGAGTGGACCTTTAAATACAATAAGCGCGCAAGAGGTTCAGCTACGCACTCGTCCAAAAAGTAATGTTTTTGGGGTAAAAAAAATCTACAAAGGAGGGTGTGAGACGAGCCTCTGTCTCACCGCCTTTAAACTATTTTAGATGAGCCTTTGTCTCACTACTACGCTTAGACTAGCCCTTAAGCGGGCCCTCTACATGTAACGCCTAGGCTCGGGGCGTCAGTTCTAGTCCGACCGTGTCTTGAAAATAAAGTATTGAAACTCTATTCCGTGTTTTTCGTTCTACAGAATTTAGTGATCAACCAATATTGTGGATTAAGTGATTGGTTTAAGTGGAAAATAATAAGTGATTGTTAATCAATAGATAAATTCTATTGTGAAACCCCACGCCGTTACACCTGTGAACGCTGGAAAATTTCCCGGCCGAATATAAACAGCTTACGTTCACGTGCTACCGTCGTGTTTATGCTCCTTTAGAAAACATGCGGCGGCACACCGGGCACGTACACACAAGTATCTGTCTCTCTCTTACCAACGCGCGCTCTTCCCTCTCATCTATACTAGCTTTCTCTCTCTACTCTTACTTTCCTTCTCTGTCAGACGCACTGGTACCCAAAGCCGGGGAGCTCAACCGGCATATTTTACTAACATTTTCGGAAGTTATTTATGCTTCCGATAATGATCAAAAAATCTAAAATGATTCCGGGTATTTGGCTGGAAAAACATAGACAATAATGATACGACTGATGTACTTGTACAAATGTACTCATGTCCACACTTACACCAATCAAACAACTATAATTAATTAAGATTGTTAAGGTTTTTATTGTATAATAGTTTTTCTTTCATAGGGACGCTGTACATAATAGTTTTGTACGTTTTATGTCCGGAGTATAAGGGTCGTTCAGGGTTCTATTATTATTAATCAAAACTTTAACAATGTTTTTTTTATAATAATTGTTATAAACAAATGAACCGGAACGACCGTTCCATTTGACCCAGCTTTACGGTTCTTACGGGAAAATGAAGCTAGGATAGAGTTAAGCTATCTATTTCAATTTCATTAATTTTAGGCAATAATTAATATTTTCAATTGTTAATTATAGTTAGGTATAATTCAATTAGTTTTAAGTCTAACATGGTGCCGGCATGCGGGGCTGATGTAGCAGGACTTAGGTGGCAGTCCCCTCCGCTTGATTGCGACTTCCCTGTCGACCTTTCAACCAATCGGCGGGATCGCCACCGCTCCCACTACCATAGAGAGCTCCGTACCCGGCCAGCAAGGACCAAGAGCGACAAGCTCCAGTCAGTCGTTGTACGATATTCCGAGTGATCGGTTGAGCGAGCTTGATCTCTCTTGTCTCAAGCAAAAATAAATCTACTTTCTCAAAGTTACAAGCCTTCCCCTTCATTGAATTATTTTTGACTCCTTCGACTTCCCAGCTCTCGCGTGGATTACTGGACTTTGACACCTTCTTCAGTTCTCAGTGTTAGTGATCACGTTCGGATTTTGAAACAACGGTTCTTCGATCTTAATATTTTTCTTCTCCGTGATTCATAATTTTTTTTTCGCCACGTCGTCGTATCTGGAAAGACTAAGGATCAGCCAGGACGGAACAGTTATCGGGGTTCGGATCGTGTTAGATTTTTTCTTCGGATGAAGTGATTCGCGGAGCTTAAGTGAAAGGTGAATTTCTCCCGGTTTTCGGTCTGGGGTAACTGGCATTGGCCTGTTTAGAGCTAGTCCACCGTACCTCCGATAACATTCCTCTTAATACCAGTAGTGCCGGCCTTCTCGGGCTAGTCTCATTTCGTTATCAAGGGGCTAAATAGATTTCTCCGTCTCATTTTTCTCGTGCCGTTTCTGGTTCTTAGGCGTTAGTAATTCATTCGGCTTCATCTTCGGCACGGGGTTCGGTACGGGATTTGTTTTTTGCGCGTCAGTTTCGAACTGAACAACACCAGCCGGTTCCGCCAGGCCGCCGAAGCCTTCTGACCCGCGGAAAAACGCGAACGTCTGGCTGCCGAACGACGCCGCGATAACGCAGAAAGAGTGTGCCGTGCTGCCGCGGAACGAGCCCGTCAAAGGGCTAAAGAGCGAGAACGTCGGGCCGCGCAAGAACGCGAACGTCGGGCAGCAACAGAACGTGAACGTCGGGCCGCCGTCTAGGGACGGAAGGGACGCGTGATCCGCGAAAGAAGAGTCGGGCCGTGCCGTTAACTTTAAAAGTACCGAGCCCTTGGGTCGTTTTCTGTCCTCAAGACACACTCTGGTTTCGCCGGATTTTTGTTTTTATTCCGTCCAGCAATTTTCGAGAAAAACTACTTTTTCAGTTTTTATTTCCCCCTTCATAGCTTTCCAAAAAAGAAATTTGAAAGTTGAATTTCTTCTGCTTACCCGGCGAGACTTTTGTAGCTTTTAATCTCAATTCCTGTTTTTCATTTTTTCTTCTAATTAAATTTTATAATTGAATGTGTTCACGTACACCAGTATCCGTCTCTCTCTTACCAACGCGCTCTCTTCCCTCCCAGCTATACTAGCTTTTCCTCTCTCTGCTCTTACTTTCCTTCTCATACACCAACCGCGACACGTGTTTCCATTTGAATCTCAATATTCGTGCAATGTTTGGATTCGATTGCTATTTTTCGCCTTCAATATCCGGCGTTTGCTTTTCCCTGATGTATATACATAGTATATGAACAAGCTTTGTAAACAGCCTTTTTCCGGAATTGTAGCGTTTAATGGGTTACCATGATAAATAATTTGAATTTTGACGACTAGATTTTGAATCCGGGGCGTCCTGCCCTCTTGAATCCCCTCCTCTTCCCTTTATTTTCCCTGACTTATTGTCATCATTTTCGCCTAATTTAATATTTTATCCCACATTATATAAAAGTACTGGGTTCTGACTTCTTAAGTTATTATTATATGTAAATCTTGGATTTCCGAGAATTCGAGTTATTTTGAGAATAGTAATTGTTATTTCGAAATCTTAGATCGGAACATCTGAAATTTCCATGTGAAAATTTTGTTTGAAATTGTTATCTATTTTCGATTTCGATATCTCGGTCTAAATCGTCTTTGTTGACTTTGTTCCGGATTTCAATTTTGTTCCCTTATCTGATTCTCATTTTTCTGCATGTTAAACTCTCGTTCTCTTCATTGATGTTTTTCTTGATTGCCATTATATTCTTGGGCATGGCAATTATTTCTTAAATCTGTTATATTTCTGTAACGAACGTGTGAGTGTCCTGACTTTTCTTCCGATTACAAAATTGAATTGAATTTTTCATTATTTCCGAATATCTTTCAATTAAATATGCTTCTTTAAAATCGTCGAGAAACTGATTGAAATTGAGCCAAATTTCTCCACTAACTTGAATTTGATCAGCCAGTTTAACTTAATTTGAAATGGTGTTTCAATAATTCCAAAACGAAATAAAGGAGCTGGAATTTCTTATGAGTTACTCTCCGTTCTATTCTCTCTCTATGCCAGGTAATCTTTTCCCATCCATTTTGTTTCATGTTTCGGTTTCGTAGTGAGCCGCGCTTGATTTTCTTATAATTGATTCTACTTAAAAATTTCGTGTGGCTGCGTTTAAGATACAATCAATATTTCCTATTGATTTTGCAACTTTCTCCGAAAGTTCTTTAATTCTTTTCGCATAACTTTTATTTTGCTCGTATTCCACCAACTCATCGCTACCTGTCCATCATTCTGCGTTTTTTTTTCTAAAAACAAACCTACCACGAATGTTCTGTTATCAATTCCCTCTCCTTGATTTTCTTCTCTTTCTGTTTCTCTTGTGCAATTCTTCGTGTCCTACTCTAGCCTTTCCTACTCTTTCTCTTTCTATTCATTCTCTTCTCTTTCTAATCGTTTCTTTCCTTTCTAGCTGCCTTAGTTCTATTTGCTTTTTACTTGTTTCCTAACGTATTTTCTGTATTTGTGGAGAGCAAACGACCCAGATAACAACACGTGCCGGAACGCGATCGGCCCGACGGGCTGGAGACCAGCGTGCTTCCTAAGTGCACGCGACAGGCCGGCAGAGTCGGAATGCGACCGAAAGGCGGACAACGGCAGGCAACGGTCCGGCACATTAGACGCCCGTCGGGCTTGCAAGCGACGAGGACAGACGGGCCTGCGATTTACACGACCGCTGCAGGCTGATAGTGCGAGTAGTTTAAGATCAAAAACGCGCATGCGCGTTTTGGATCAGCTGTTCTTGTCGTGTTTCATCTCGTGTGGCGTTCACACCCGTGAATTTTCGCTCGGATGTGTGCGATTTGCAAACAATAATTGTTATTCGTTCCAGATAAAATAGAAGAATAAGTAATCCACTTGTAAATGGAGTAATCCACTTGGAAAACGGAGTAATCCACTTGTATAACGGAGTTATACCTTTCATCGTTTGCGGTTTTTGGTATTGTTTTGGCTGTGTGTGGAACAAAAAATTTGTTAGCAATTTTTTGCTGTCGGTGTCCTTCAAATCAACAAAATTAGCAAATAGCACGAAAGGTTATGAAATTCTGCGTATGATAATATAAAGTTCACGTTGAAAGAAAAATGTCAATATTATAAAAAGATATTTTTATAATATTGACATTTTTCTTCCAACTTGGACTTATTATACGCAGAATCTCGTCATTACCTTCCGTGATTTTTGGAAATTTGTATTTTATTTACAGAAGAAAAGATTTTTTAAATTTTAATCTACTCGCACACTCAGCCTGCATTTTACCGGAAGGTAGCCTGCATTGTACCGGATCTAGTTCCTGCATTTTACCGGAGCATGGCCGGCATATCACCAGACCGCGTGCGCCCGACTTCGTGCGGGCCATATAGACATCAATGGCGCGCGTATTGAGCTGCGCATGTACCGGCAGGTCGGTCTGGTCAATCGGCCCACGTGCCTGCTCATAGTATGCTACCGTGCCGGCATTTTGTTATCTGGGCAACTGCATATCTGTGTGTCTTTGTTTCTGTTTACCTGTGTTGGGTCTAATCACTTGTTGTATGTCTCTTTCTGTTGGGGTTCCCTTTATGCAATTTCTCTATTTCTAATTGTCACGAATTCTCACATTCTTTCTGTTATCACTTCTTGAATATTTTCATTTTTAATCGTTTGATTTTCCCTGTTTCTATTCATGTTCATGTTACTTTCTGATTCAGTATTTTCCTTATTTATTCTAATTTGCGGATTTTATCTATCCCCATATCTATTTCTTCCATGTCCTCATTCAAATGGTTAGCCATTATGTTTTTTATTACTCTACCTGATCTTAATTTCATTAAGATTTTCTATTGTATCTCATTTTTCTTGATGCCCACGGCCTAAGTTATGACAGCTGGGGTTCTTGAAATTATTATATTAGTTCTAGGTTTGTTTAGTTAGCTATTTATTCTTTACAGTGTTGTATTTCGCATGCTACGCTTTCGTTGAAAATTTAGTACATTTTATTTCATATTTGTAAATTTTTTAACAACTTAATTTCTAGAAGAATTTGTATTGGTCCTCTCTCCATCGCATCAATTTATTTTCCTGGATGGCACCGGTAGTCTTCCGTACATGCTGCAGGGCTGAAAATTTAAAATGGTTCTGTTTTATTGTTTATTACTAATATCTTTATCTATTATTTCAAAAGCTGGAATTAAACCAGAATTATTTTTAAAAACTATCGAAAAAGTAGAAGTAAAGTACGACATATTAATTGATGTTATTTTGTCGACCAGGGTAATTAATTAATTGATTTCTGACGTTAGATATTGCCGATTACTGGTCAAATAATTTTCTGAACAAACAAGAAAAAATCTGCCTCGGCCGGGATTTCAACCGGGAACGCCACTACTCACGAGTGGAGCGTTAACCAATAACGTGGAGAAACGAGGAAATATCTGCTGAAGCCCTGGTGGCGTAATTGGTTAACGCTCCATTCGCGAATAGTGGCATTCCCGGTTCAAATTCGGGCCGAGACAGATCTTTTCTCGTTTCTCCAGAACATTATTCTAGCAGTAATCGGCAATATCTAGCATCAGAAATTAAGTAAAGTACAACATTCGTGTATATTTACAGTCCTTTGCTACTCTCTAACACGTTATTTGCTTGTGCTTTAAAGAAATTGTTGCCCAAGGACAAGTATGAGACGCATTTTCAGATTTTCTTCAGAAAAATGTTTTCATGAACTTAGGCCTGCTTGACTATTCCGGTAAATTATGAGAGAATTTGTTTATTTTGCTTGACCTTTTAGACAATTATTTTGACTCCCACTAGAAACTTTTTAGATTCTGTCCCCTTGCATAAGGAAAGATCAAAATTTTGTTTTTTCGATAAGCTCTATATTCTTACTTCGAGAAATATTCACGTAGTTCATGAAAATTTTTTTTGACGAAAAACCAAAAATGCGTATCAGGAAAGCATTTTTTTTCACAGGCTGCAGAAAAAATATGTGAATTGCAAGTGAAACCAAGAGAACTTAAGAAAATTTTGGCCAGAAAAGAAGAAAAGGAAATAATTTCGCAAGTTGTAAAGTCACAACATTCTTTTACATACCAGTGGAGCTTGACGCAATCCCCTCCCTTATCTCCATCCCCTCCTTGCCCTCCTGACTCTCCTGGCCCTCCTGGCCCCGTTATAGGTAATCCAAGTACAAGAGCCACAGTCAGAAAAACAAAAAAGCATACAATTGCGAGCTTCATTTTTTTTAGAAATGCCAATACTTCTTCTGCTTCCGTCGCTGCTTCTATACCAGGGAATGTCGTATATATAACCCGTCCAGGACAAATTTTATCAGCGAAAAATAAACTTGGGTAAACGTATCTCTCTGAAAAAAATTATAAAAATGTGTCATATTTTCCTCATGGGGGGAAACTAGCCAATCAACTGGCTACCAATACCCAACAAGCACATAAAAAAACTTAACCTTCTTTGAAGGGTCGATAAGTCATTTTAAATCGAAGACAGCTGAATTAAACAAAAAAGACCTTTTTTCAACAAAATAGTTAGAAAGTTTTCAAAATTTTTAAGATAATTTTCTTGCATTCAAAAATTCTTTTAACGGCTATTCATGATACTTGAAAAGTCCAACAAAGTATCCTTACGACTTCTTCCGATAAAAAGAAAATTATCAGAGTTGTAGAATTTTCGATATTACAAAAAAAAAAGAAAATTTTTAACCAAACAATTCACGACAATAGAAAAGTCCAGAGAGAGGATCAAAATTGCATTTTGGAAACTAAACAAGATTATCATAACAACTTTCGCACACATTTTCTATTCATCACTTTGTTAAGGGTTGCGTAGTTTTCATTTTATTCGTAAAAAAATTAAAGAGAAATGAATTAAATTTTGGGACATGTTTTTATGAAAGCCACAAGGTACAATAAAATTTTCAATAACAAAATTGTTTTGAAATCAGATCTCGAAATTTGCTTTTAACATTTTTTTTTCTCACGAGGCACGTGATGAGAATGTGTTCGTTGAAGCCACAGGAGCTTTAAAAAAAGAGAATTCACAATCACTAAATTTCAGTGGTCGATGATTTGACCTTTAGTTTTAGAAGTCCCATGCAAGAATATAAGGGGAGTAGAATTACTGTGCAAGAAGAAGGAAGGGAGGTTTTTCGAAAGGTTTTAAACTATTCATTTCAAAATTTTTTGTTCAAAATGAAAAAAAAATTCATGAAAATTTTCTAAGTTTCTTTTTTGTATTAATATAAAAAAAAAGTACTTACAAGTAAGTTCAGGAAAAATCGGCCAAATACAGTGAATATTGATGAGAAATTTGTTGTTGTATATATACTAGTCGCTATCTCATAAGGCTCAATTTGTAAAGTCATGAGAAAAATATTCTCGTTTTTTGGAAGATTTTGAAATTGGGGCACAAGATTGAAAACATTTCAAACTTTATTCAAACAATGAACGAAAAATATTTCCATCTTGTAAATCGGCTGAGTCATGCATTCCGGTTTCTGTTATATGACCTCTACCTAGATAAGATATTTACAAATTATTGCTCGAAAACAGAAAAATTAAAAAAATGTTCACAATTTTCCTATTTTCGCTTCCTCCATTCACGATACAAATAATTGTTGTTTACAAAATTTGTAGTTGAAATTTTCAGGCATTTTCAAAGGCTTTAAAAAAAAATGAAAATTGTTCATAAAAATTACTAAAAAAACTAAAAACGATTTTCTTTAAATGAATTCTAAAAGAATTTAAAAAGGTATCCAAAATTAAAAAAAAAAGAATCTGGAAGATTCCAAGGCATTTTTCTTCAACTTTTCAGGATTTTCAACCAAATTTTAGGAAAAATTCCAGTTCCAAGATAAAGACAATTTCATTAGATTTCTGGGAAATTTTCAAACGATTTTGGAAATTTATAATTTCTTTTGATTCATTCTTCAATTTATAGAATTGAAAATGATAGCGTGGACTTTTTTGTAAATCTTCAAACTGTACATTCTTGTAAATTTTTTTAGGAAATTAGAATTGCAATAAAATACAACAATATAAAAATAGTGAAAATTTCATTAGAATAGTTCAATTTTTAGCCAAATTGTTAAATTTCCAATCATTTTTTTGCAAATTCAACAGTTTTGTTGGAAATTCGTCTTTTTAGGTTAAAACTTCAAATTTTGTGCGTATAATATTGACCTTTTGTCTAAAATTAATATTCGCTGCTGATAAGGCGACTGAAATATTTTTTTGATGAAAAATATTTTTCCTGAAAATTTGTCTTTTGAATTTAAAAGTTCAACTTTTTTAGTAGAAATATTGCATCTTTCTTGGATGAAAATGCAACTGTTTTGTCAAAAATTCATGTATTTCCTAGAAAATTTACTTTTTGTTTAAAATTTGTATTTTTCTGTAGAAAAGTCTATTTAAATCCTTTTGAATGAAAATTCAAATCTTCTTTTGAAAACTTGTCTTTTCGATTTGAGAAATCACCTGTTCTAGTAGAATTTTCATTTTCTTTACAAAAATTAAACTGTTTGGTTGAAATCTCAACAATCTTGTGAAAAAATCATACTTTTCGGTTGAAAATTCTGCTGTTTTGTTGAACATTTAACTATTTTGTGAAAAATTTATTTTTTGGTTGAATTTAATATCTTAGTCTTGAAAAGAGAACTGGAATCTTTTCTGGATGAAAGTTCAACTATTGAAAAAAATTAATTAAAAAATCATCTGCTTTAAGTGAATTTTCATCTTTCTTGGATAAAAATGCAACTGTTTTTTTGAACATTTTATTGTAGATGAAAACTTTTTCTGAAGAATTCGAATTAAAATTTAGGGAATTTTCAATAAATTTGAAACTTTGAGGAAATTGAATTTCATTTGAAGATTTTCAAGTAAATTTTGAATCTATTTAGTTTTATTGGAAACAATTAATTTTAAGGACTTTTGTTGAAACTTAAACTACTTTGTTGGAAAATTCTTTCTTTTCTGTCTAATTTAATTTTTTAAGTAAAAATATTCAACTTAATATTTTGATTTTCAACCAAAGGAATGAATTTTCAACAAAAAGTTTAATTAGCTACCAAGAAGATTAATTCTCTACCAGAAAATATAAATTTTTACCAAAAAAAATTAATTTTCAACCAAAAAAGTGAATTAGTCACCAAGAACATTTTGTCACAAAAAACAAAGTTTTAACAAAGTACAGAAATATTCAACCAAATAGCTGAATTTTCAATTGAAGAAGATCAATGTTAAGCCAACAATGGAATAGTTAAATTTTCAGTAAAAAATAATTAATTTTCAACACAAAAAAAGAATTTTCAATGAAGAAGATTCCAATGTCTATCAAAAAAGATAAATTTTGGACAAAAAATATAATAGTTAAATTTTCAGTTAAAAACATTAATTTTGAATAATAAAAATAATTTTCAATCAAGGAAATTAATTTTCAAGCAGAAAGAATTAATTCTTCACTAAAAAAGACACATTGTAACAGAATACATAATCTTTAAAACAAATTTGGAATTTTTGAATGAATCTTCAACCAAAAAGGTAAATTATTCACCAAGAAGATTAATTTTTTACCAAAGAAAATAAATTTTTATCAAAAAATGAATTTTCAACTAAAAAAAAGAATAAGTCACCAAGAACATTTTGCAAGTTTCAACAAAATACAGAGAATTTTAAACAAAGAGTACCTGAATTTTCAACTGAAGAAAATCAATGTTAAGCCAAACGTGGCATAGTTAAATTTTCAGTAAAAAAAATTAATTTTGAATACAAAAAGTGAATTTCCAACAAAATAGTTAGATTTTTAGAGAAGAAATTAATTTACAATCAAAATTAAAAATTTTCAACCAAAATTATAAATTTTCAACCAAAAATATGAATATAAAATGTTTTGAAATCATATTAAATTTTCTGTAAAATCTATAACAAAATTTGGAAAATGAACAGATCTTTTTTCTGAAGGAAGGTTCAATGTTCTAGTTTTTTTTTAAATTGAGGCAGACTAGGTCACGTTTACAATGTCAAAACATGACCTTATTTTGTCAACAGAATCAAGAATGCCGCACCATTGCCTCGTTTTATTAAATTTTTCAATTTTTTACGTTTTCCACTTTTATAACATTTTTTAAATTATTTCATACTGTCCTATGTAAATTTATTTATTTGCAATAATTAATTACTTGCATCCATATGAAAAATTTAAAGCATATCTCATATATCTGATTTTTTTCCAAAAAATATATTTACAAAAAAGGAAAAGATTGTCTAAAATATGATTTTCTGAAATGTTTATTTATTATTTGTTCACAAGCAAAAAGGTAAATCAAAGTTAAACATTTCAGAAAAAACCGTAATTTTCTAGCACTTCTAATAGAAGATAGTTGTGAACAATAATAAATTAGTCAAACAATTATTTTCGTTATTTTGTATTAATTATTAACTCACTAAGTGGAAAGTGGACAAATGACCAAAAAACATAAATTTTTAACTGAAATTATAAATCTTCGAGAACAATCTAATGAATTTTTAACCAAAGCAGTCAACCATGTACTTGAATTTTCAAAAAGTTTAATTTTTTAAAAAGAAGATTAGTTTTCTAACAAAAAATAAGATTTTTTACCAAATAGTGGCATCTTCAACTAAAAACATTTTTTTAAATTTGAATACGATTTATAAGACCAAGAATGAAATAGTTACATTTTAAGTCAAAAAATTAATTTTGAACAAAAAAAAAAGATTTTCAACTAAATAAATGAATTTCCAAGCAAAGATATTAATTTTTGACAATTGTGATGAATCTTCACAAAAAAAATGGATTTTTAAAAAACTAGTTCCACTTTCATCCAAAAAAGATAAATTCTCAACGACAAATGCAATAATTGATATTTCATAAGGAAGATGGGTCCAAAATAATATAAAAAACGAGTAAAAAAGTACAAAATTTGTCTGAATAATAAAAGATTGTAGAAAAAAACTGCAGAAATGGTTTTAGTTTTTGTACTCTTTTGTAAATATTTTTCCACCAGGGCTGAACCAACAAAAAAATTTTTGAACAAAAAACCTTGAAAGTCAACTCAAATGAGTTGAAATTTCAATTCAAAACAAAAAATTTTTTCTGAAGAAAGTTGAATTAAAGAAAAAAATGCCAACAAAAATGAATTTGCTACCAAAAAACAACTTTTGAACGAAAAAATTACGAATTTTGAACAAAAAAGTTGAATTCTCGAATAAAACATATTTTTTCAAACCAAAAATGCAATTGGTAAATATTCTGTTCAACAACTTCATTTTAACAACAACAAAAAAACAAATTTTGAACAAGTTAAATTGAAACAACAAAGACAAATTTCCCAATCAACCAGTTTAATCTTCAACCGACAGGATGACTTTTCAACAAACAAGATTAAAGTTCTATCGTGAAAAACGATTTTCTTAGAAAATATACAAATTCTCTACCAAATAGTTGAATTTGAGACTTATAAGGGATAAATTTCCAACCAATGTAATAATTGAAGTTTGAAAAAATAGTGTTTAACTAAAAAAAAAATTAAATTTCAACAATAAAGTTAAATTTTCAATCAAAGAGGAGAATTAAAAAAAATAATAATTTTGAACAAAATAAATTAACTTTCAACAAAGTAGTTGTATTTTCAGTTAATAGAGCTTAGTTTTCGAGCAAATAGTTGAATTTTTAACCAACAAGATTAATTTCTCACCGAAGAAAATTTCTACCAAAAAAGGCAAACTCTCAATAAAATGCATTAATTTTCAATCAAATTATTTAATTTTGAAGCCAAAAGATGAATTATTCATAAAACGTTTGAATTTTGATTCCAAAAATATGATTTTTCAACTAAAAAGTTAGTTTTCTAGACATACGCGCCAACACACGTCCATTCGGGGCGAAGCAGGAAGATTAAGTGGGAGGAGTAGACGCGCAACAGTCGACGAGAGGGACCTCGACGGCTCTTAAGTAGCGCCCTCTATTGGAGACGAGCCGCAACCAAACACATGCGTCTGGCTAGAACCCTGAGGCACCTTTCCTGTGGTGCAAATTATTCTGCGTAATGGAGATTCCCGTCTCAGCTATTGAGGGGCTACTTAAGGGCACCTTCGGACGCTTCTGGGACCCCTGCGGATCCCAGTTAGGCCACCCGGAAGGTAATCCTACTCGCCCCTAGATAGGGACGATAATCTAGAGCCGCAAGGGCTCTGATTGAAGATTCGGGAAGACCAACAACTAGGATCCAGCCTCTCCCCTTCGGCCTGGATCCCTGCTTGTCGGAAAACACCTTCCACGAATTAGTTCGTAGGAGTTGCCGGGAATCAATACGGTCGCTCTGCAGTACCTTTGCAGACACTCCGTCCCCTTCACTTCCAAGTTCAGATCTTCTTTTAGCCTGAACGTTGGGGTTTTTTCCACAACCTTGTCTTGCGGCCAGATGTCAGCGGATAGCCCAACGCAACGAGAACTCTCACCAGGGCGTTGTTGACTATCTGCGCGCAAGTAGGACCCTGTGCTACCAGAGCCCTCTGCCGTTTCAACTCCCTTTTGAGGAGACTTGGCTGCTGTTTGTGAACCGCGCATTACGGGCTTTCTTTCATCGTGCTCCGCTACGGTGCCTCTTCCTTCCGGAGAGTTCCGTTAGCTGCACTCCCATGGCTTCGACATTATTTTCTCTACCATCTTCACTATTTCGCACCGCCTCTGGTGGGTTGCCCCCTACGGAGCCTCCCACTTTTGGCGGTGCTTTGGGAGAGGGACACAAAGCGGATCCCTCATAGTTTGTGTGTTTTTTTTGGTTTGTTGGGTAAAATTTCTGTCCCATGAGAAGCTAGGGAAATAAGAAACACCCCCCCTCCCCACAGAGCTCCGCTTGCTGGGGGCGGGTCTACATACTATGGGATTCGACCTGGTGTCCCAAAGTCCTCGTCAAGGCACCTTCTTCGAGACCCCTACCTGTCCGCCTCTGTTGAGGGGGGCAGGCCGGGATGACAAAGGAATCGTTAACCCTGGTACCATTCAGCTCTCGACACGGCGATCACATCTTAGCTTGGGAGCATGAGGACTCGCGCTCTCGATATTCCAGTGGGCTTTGCCATTACCCCCTTGAAGGATCGCTCCTCACTTTAAGTCTTACCGAACAGAATCCGTCAGTTCCCCAGGGTAGCCACACCTCGCGATATAGCCCCTCAGATTCACCTATTCCAGATCTGAGTTCAATGAGCCCCGCAAGCCCATAACAATGCATTATGAATTAACTTCGCATTTTAATTTTTATATAGATTCGAATAGTATTTTATTCTTAAGCTTTGGCGCGCCTTTTCATCAGAGGTTTATTGAAATTTCTCCTTGTAACCTCTACAATTATTTTTCCTTCATGTGAGTTTATCTTGTATCGTCCGTCTGTAAACATCATACCATAATGTGACACTTTTATAAATTATTGAAGCCTCTATAACATCTTTGAGGCTTAAATTGGAAGAACTATTACTTTTACTTTTACTATTTTTTTAAAAAAGGAATTTTTTCATAAATACTCTAATGTGTTGACATTTTTGACTCTATTGAAGCAGTAAGTGGGCCATCTTGATACATTGTTAACGTGACCTAGTCTGTATCCATTTTCAAAATAGAGCCTTCAGATGGTTCGAATAAAGTTGAGAAAAATAAGAATTTTTTGTAATCTTAAAAACATAATGTATCAATATGGGTCAGTATATCAATTAATTATACATATTCAGAATGGCCATGTACTACTTTTTCACAGAGTTCTGTTTTCCATTTTTTTTTTCAATTTTCGCTTGCATTTTTTTTTATTTTCCATAGAAAATGTCAATTAGTGAGCAAAATTGTTTGAAGTTATTTGCTGAAATAAGCATGAGCTTGAATAAGTACGAAACTAATAATGAGGAAATGAAAAGGAAAACGTGAAAAATTGAAAATTTTTTAATAAAACGTTGCGATGGTGCGATATTCTTGATTCTGTTGACGAAATAAGAAGGTCATATTTTGACATTGTAAACGTGACCTAGTCTGCCTCAATTTAAAATCACTGCTATCTGTTTGAAAGAAGTTAGGAAAAATATAAATTTTTGAGAATCTTTAAATTACAATTTTTCACAGAGTTTGGTTGGCGATTTACAATTTTTTTCGGTTGTATATTTACTTTATTTGATCGTTATCGCCAACGGCGATACCACGCTGAAGACACCAGTTCTCTTAAGATCACTGAAGTTAAGCAGCGTTGGGTGCGGTTAGTACTTGGATGGGTGACCGTTCGGGAATGCTGCGTGCTGTTGGCCCGTCGTGGGTGTGGTGGACCCACACTGGTAGTATTTATCCACCTAGAAACACTACTTTAGAGTTCAAACTGCTAATCAATTTTTTTTTATTTACTTTATTCTCCATAGAGGATTGCAATTATTTAGCAAACTTTGTGAAAATGATTTTCCTTCAATGAGCATCAGCTTGGATACGTATGCAATCAAGTGCCTAAAGAAGGTTATCATAAATGCATAGTTTTTTTTTTCTAAAGCAAAAGATACTTTTAGGTCTCTATGATGAACCAAATGAAGAATTATTGAGTCTAACACAATAATTAAATTTTATTATTTGGTCGAAAATTGAACAATTTTCCTAAAAAAAACATATTTTTCTTGCAAAATCGACTCTTTTGTTAAAAATTCGTCTTTTTGAGTTAAAATTCAACTCCTTCCGTATAATATTAACCTTTTGTTTAAAATTCATATTTCGTTGCTGATAAGTCAACTGAAATCTTTTTTGGATGAAATTTTTTTTCCGGAAAATTTGTCTTCTTAATTTAAAAGTTCATCTTTTTTTAGTAGAAATATTTCATTTTTCTTGGCCCAAAATGCAACTGTTTTGCCGAAAGTTCAAATATTTCCTAGACAATGCAATTTTTGTTTGAAATTTACATTTTTCTTCAGAAAGGTCTTTTGAAATCCTTTTGGATGAAAATTCAAATCTTTTTTTGAAAATTTGTCTTTTTGGTTTGGAAATTCACCTGTTTTAGTAGAACTTTCATTTTTCTTGGACAAAAATGCGACTGTTTGGTTGAAAATATAATTATTTTGTTAAAAAGCCATCCCTTTTGGCTGAAAAAATTCATTCATTTTTGGATGAAATATTTAATTTTGTTCGTAGAAACTTATTTTTAGTCAAAAAATTCATATTTTGATCTTGAAAAGTCAACTAGAATCTTTTCTGGACGAAAATTGAAATATTTTTCAAAAATTTGTTTTCTTTTTAAATAAAAATTCATCTGTTTTTAAAGATATTCCATCTTTGTTGGATAAGAATGCTACTATTTGGAAAATTCAACTATTTTTTTAAATTTATCTTTTTGATTTATAAATTCATCCGCTTTGGTAGAAATTTCTTGTTTTGAATGAAAATGCAACTTTTTGGGTGAAAAATATTCTTCTTTGCCTGAGTTCAACTATTTTATTTGAAAGATTTTGTTGAATCACTTTGTTAAGAAATCATTTTTTTTTTGTAAATTAATCTTCTTTAATTGAAAATTGAACTACTTGGGTAAAAGTTAAACTACATTGTTAAAAATGTGATTTCTTGATTGAAGGCTTCTTTGGTTAAAAATGTAACTGTTTAGTGGAAAAGTCTTTTTTTTTGAATGAATGTTTTAACTCGAATAATTTATTTATTTGCTTAAAAATGTAACCATATCGTTGAAAATCGTTTTTTTTCAGTTAAAATTATTCCTTCTTCAATTGAAAATTTAGGTATTCCAGTTGAAGATTCTTCATTTTAGTTCAAAATTTATTTTTTAATTACAAATTTGACTATTTTGTTGAATATTCTATTTTTTGTAAAAGATTTATTCATTAACTGAAATTGCAAGCATTTTATTTTTGGTTATCTTTTTTAGTTAAAAACTCAACTGTTATTTGGATGAAAATTCATCTTTTTTAGTTGAAAATTCAACTGCTTGGTGGAAAGTTAAAGTTCTTTGTTAAAAATTCATTTTTCTGGTTGAAGATTCTAGATTTCAGTTGAAAATAATTTGGTCGAAAATTTAATTATTTTCTTGAAAATTTGGTTTCATTGGTTGAAAATTAACTTTTTAACTGAAAATTTAAGTTATACATTTTTCATTATGAGCTTATCTTTTTCAGTTAAAAATTCAACCAGTGGGTTAAAAATTCATCTATTTTGCTAAAAATTCGTTGCTTTCTAGTTGAAATTTTTTATATTTTTTATTCAAAAATTTAACCGCTTGGTTGAAAATTTTTGTATTATTTTTGGATTCATCTTTTTTGGTAGAAAATTAATCTTCTCGGTTGAAAATTCATATTTTTGGTTACAAATTCAATTATTTGGTTGAAAATTAATCTACTTTGTAGAAAACATATCTGCTCGGTTAAAATTGTACTTATTGGTGGAAAATTCAATACTTTGTTTGAAAAATATTCTACTTTGAAGAAAATTCAACAATTTCGTGAAAAGTCTTTTTTTGTTTGAAAAGTTAAAAGGGTTTGCTGGTTTGTTTGAAGATTCATCATTTTAGTTGAAAATTCATCACTTCGAAAATTTAACTATTTTGTTGAAAAATCATTGTTTTTTAGGTGAATATTTATTTTTGAACTGAAAATTTAACTATTTAATTTTTGGAAACATTGATTTTTTTAGGGTATTCAACTATTTAGCTGAAAATGTATCTTTTTCAGTTGGAAATTTATTTATTTTTTTTAACATTCGTCTTTTTCGATAGAAAATTAATTTTCTTGGTTAAAAAACCCACTATTTTGTTGAAAATTTAACAATTTTGTTGAAAAATAAACCATTTTAGTTAAAAATTCGCGTAAATCTAGTTTATGCGGAGTAATCCCTCATAATTTTATGTGATCCAGAGTAATCTGCTGAACCGCATTTTCAGAAGTTGTTTCCCCCTCGGTATTTAATTGTATTTTTTTGTTAAATGTTATATTTTTCACAAAAAAATGTTTTTCGACCTCTCGCTCTACTTTCTAAACCTTTTGATAAACGACAATATTTTTCTCATGACTTGACGAATTGGAAAAAGTGAATAACAACTTGGAAGGCCTTTTGAGATAGCGACTAGTATATATACACCAACAAATTTTTCATAAATATTCAATCGATCTTGGCGATTTTTCCTGAACCTACTTGTAAGTATTTATTTTTTTATATCAATACAAAAAAAAACTTGAAAAAATTTCGTGAGATTTATTTTTTATTTACATTCGAAAAAGAACTAGGAAAATTTGCGTTAAATTTTTTTTTAGTTAGCAAGAGCTGAAAATATTAACCCATTTTCATGAAGCTTTTTTCCACACCCTTCTAATTATATATAAATAAATTGATTTTGCTAATTCAAATTAAATTAATCTATATTTTTATAATGTCAGTTTTTCTAACCAGCCTTAATCTCCTGATAATGAAAGGGTCATTCGCTCCAGACAGCAGTGACAGCATTGACGCTAACACTGAGCGCTTTTTTGTTTTCGAGAATTAAACAAAATTAATATTTTTTTTTGAAAAACCGATTTTGTGTGCTTTCAGATATCATTCAGTAGATAACCTTTGCAAAAAATTAGACGAAAATATTCAAATATGCAATGCCCAGTGGGCAAAAAAATTAAGGATGTCCAAGAGATGTCTTCGGGACATCCCTAAGACGTCTTTTGGAACATGTCTTTTGGACATCGTACGACATTGGACGTTTGAGAGACGTTGACTGGGGTGACATAGGACGTCCCAGGAACGTACCGAAAAAGTTCTTGGTATATTCATATTTTCATGCCCACTGGATTATTTTTCCATCACCTCTAATTGAATTCACGATCCAAAAGTCGGCAATAATAATGCAAGATAGGTGTGTAAGGGGTCTATAAGACGTCCAATGTCCTAAAGATGTCCTAAAGACGTCATAAAGACATGGGAAGTTCTCAGGACATCTTTCGTACTGACATTGAACGTCTTAAGAGCATCCCTGGGATGTCTAAAAGACGTCTCAGGATGTTCCGAAAACGTCTCTAGGACATCCTTCATTTTTTTGCCCACAGGGTAGTCTCCCCTGTGGGCACAAAAACATGAACATCCCGGGAACGTTTTTGGGACGTTCCTAGGACGTCCTGTCAGCCCAATCACCGCCTCTAAGATGTCCAATGTTCTAAAGATTTCATCAAGACGTCTTAAAGACATAGGACGTTCTCAGGACATCTTTCGTACTGACATTAGATGTCCTCAGAACATCCCTAGGATGTTCAGAAGACATGTTCCAAAAAACGTTTCAGGGATGTCCCGAAGACGTCTCTTAGACATCCTTAATTTTTTTGCCCACTGGGTATGATGAAAATATAACACATTTGTGTGATTTCTTCCAGAGCGATACGCTTACTCAAGAAACTGAAGCAGAAGAAGAATAGTAATTTCTAAAAGAAAAATGAACCTCGCAATTATATTCTTCTTTTTCCTGACTGTGACTCTGCTAATTAAAGCTGATGATCTCAAATGTGTTGACTGCAGGTATGTACAAACATTTTTTGACATTACGCCTTGAACATTATTTCCTTTTCTTTTTTTTCTGTCTAAATTTTCTTGATTTTTCTTAATCTCGCTTGGATTCCACAACTTTTATTTGCATTTTTTTTTTTTTTTGAAAATTGAACTACTTTGTAGAGAATTTACTTTTTTGTTAAACTTAATATTTTGGTTTTGAAAAGAGAACTGAAATCTTTTCTGGATGAAAATTCAACTTTTTTTTTTAATTTATCTATTTTAAGAGAAATTTCATCTTTCTTGGATAAAAATGCAACTGTTTGGTTGAAAATAAAACTATTTTCTTGGAAAGTCATACTTATAGTTGAAAATTCTACTGTATTGTTGTAAATTTAACTGTTTGCAAGAAAAATCAGCTTTTGCGTGAAATTCTTATTTTGGTGTTAAAAAATAAACTGAAAGCTTTTCTGGATGAAAGTTCAATTAAAAAAAAAATTTCTCCTTTTTTTATTAAAAATTCATCCCTTTTGGTTGAAAAAGTTCCTCTTTTTGGATGAAAAATTCAATTTCGTTCGTAGAAACTTATCTTTAGTTAAGAAATTAATATTTTAATCTTGCGGTTGGCGGACTCGAAATAGAATTTTAAACAATTTTAATCGCAGTTTTTTTGGAAAAATCGTGGGCGCTATTTTTTTAAAATCTTTTAACCCCAAAACGGACCCTTTGTAACCCAAAAGAAACCTTTTCAGTGCTGAAGCGTTTTCAATTTATAAAATTATTTTTCTTCGATCTAGCCTACTGCAGATGTTGCCCAAACGCTGTGCTTTACTTCTAATTTTCCGACAGTTTCTTAAACTAATTCTGGTTCATGTTCAGCTTTTGAAATAGTAGTTGAAAATATTTCTTTTAAAGAATAAAATATTCCTTTCAAATTTTCAGCAACTGGGAATGTGGGAAATCTGATTATTGCCGACCAGGAAAATAACTTGGTGTGATGGAGGATGGAACAGGACCAATTCCAATCTTTCCAGAACTCAAGCAGTTAGAAACTTTACAAATATGAAAAATAAAATGTTTTAGATTTTTAACAAATGCGTATCTTAGCATTCGAAACCCAATACTGTGAAAAAAAATTCTATTTGAAAAATTAGGAAGGTTTTTTCTGAAACTTTTAACCAATTTACATCATTCGGTCAAAGAATGTTTTTAAGAAGACCAATCGTTTTTTCTCGTCAAAGTGAATATATAATTGATTTCGGGTCAATTGATTGTAATCTAAAAATTCTAAAAAATTCTTATTTGTGTTAACTTTGTTTAAACATTCAAAAGGCGATGTTTTTAAATTGAAGACAGACGATTTTACGTTCACGATATCAAAATGTGACCATCTTATCTTGTTCATAGAGTCAAGCATGTCACCACCGCGTCGTTTTATCAAACTTTTCTATTTCTCACAGCTTCTACTTCTATAAGCTTCCTTTAATTATTATATACGGTCCTGAGTGAATCTGTCAATTTGTATCAAGCATTTAGTTACTTTTCACTACTGAATCAACAAATATCTCAATTAATTGAATTAGTAATTTTCTTTTATTCTTAGGATCCTCATTTTCATACTTTTTGAAGCTGATGCTTATTCAAGGCAAATAATTTCATACAAAGTTTGCTAAGTAATTGCAATTTCCAATAGAAAATGAAGAACCGCATGCACAGACTAGCCTTTGTGGTATGAGCGGTAGAGAAGTTTAGACCTTATTTCGAGGGATATCAGTTCGTATTGATCACGGATCACAGCACTCTCCGATGGCTATATCACTTGAGAGATCCTACTGGGAGACTAGGTAGATGGGCCCTTAAGTTGTTGCAATACGACTTTGCGGTTAAACACAGAAAAGGTGCCTTTCACGTTGTACCAGACGCGCTATTGCGCATGTTTGAGCCGGACTCTTAAAGTGGTACGTGCCATTGGCGAGACTGACGACCTTTGGTATACCCGACGGACCAAATTGGTTCAAGAGATGCCATATCAATTTCCAGATTGGTAATTGGAGGGCAATAGACTCTACTTCCATCGCCCTGACCATCTGACTGATCCGTTACCGCCTGATTTAGAGGCCTGGAAACTGGTCTTACATGTGGAGCTTCGCAATAAGGCTATTAGTGAGGCACACGACACGACTACTTCCGGACATTTGGGGGTTGATAAGACCTTCCAACGTCTGTCGCTGCTCTACTATTGGCGTGAAATGTTCAATGGCGTAGCCAAATACTTCCGAGCATGCCAAATTTGCCAAAAGATGAAGGTGGACCATGCAGATCCAGTAGGTCTGATGGGTAAGCGGGTAATCGAGCAACCTTGGTCGGTGGTAGCTGCGGACATGGTGGGTCCGTTTCCACCCAGTCGCTCTGGTTACCAGTTTGTGAACAAATTGATTTCAAATGCCGCATCGGAATTAGGGATTACACACTCGACTACCCCACCGTATCATGCTCAAGCTAATCTGGTTGAGAGGGTTAATCGCGTGCTAAAAACCATGATATCATCTTTTGTAGAAGGTGATAATCGTAGCTGGTATAAACATCTTCCCGATTTCCGTTCTGCATATAATACCGCTGGTCACAGTTTGACTCGTGTGTCGCCAGCGCTCTTAAATCACCGTAGAGAGCCTAGGCTGGCAAAAACGTTGAGGAGACAGGAAGAGGCAGGTTCCGTTATAGTGCCGTTGGTCGTAGAGGATTGGGAATGTGGAATTAAGCGATTGCCAGCCCTTAGAGACCTAGTCGCACATCGCTTGGATATAGCGTCTGATCGTCCGGCGAAATATTATAATCGAAGCAGACGAGATATCCGCTACCAAGTAGGTGATGTTGTGTGGCGCAAGACTCATACTTTGTCTTTAGCTATAGATTATGTCGCGAGAAAGCTATCCCCGAAATATGCCGGTCCGTTCAAGGATTTAAAAGTAGTATAACCAGTAGTTTATGAAATTCAGGGTCAGTGCGGAATAATCAAGAAAGCTCATATTAAAGATTTAAAACACTTCTGGTCGATCGATGCGAACTTAGTTAACGAAGGTCCTTTTTCGCAGAGTGAAGATGAGGAATAGAGAACCGAAATACCGCCCGGAGACGGTACAAGAGCTACGAAGGCGTCTGGGCCACGCCTGCCGCCTGCATTTCCAAAGACCCCGCGTCACCAACCAAGCCCCCCTGCTTCGCTATCTGTGGGAGCCCATCGACCGGACGGACCGGTTCCCTTCGTTCCCAGCGGTGTCTCAGGATCGTCTCCACCGGCCAGTGAAGGTGCCGCAGCTAGAGGACAAGACCAGCCAGCCAGGAAACGGACAAGACCACGGAAGTCAAGAACCGGTAATCCAACCGGAGACGGAAGTGCTGCCGGTGCCGGAGGTTCAGTCGGAACCAGAAATGAAGCCGGAACCGGAAGTTCCCCTGGGGCCGTTAGTTCGACCGGAACCGATAATACGACCGGAACCGATAATACAACCGGAACCGAAAGTGCTGCTGGTGCCGGAGGTTCAGCCGGAACCGGAGATCGAACCGGAACCGGAAGATCACCCGGAGCCGGTAGTCCGACCGTTGCCGGAGGACCAGTCGGGAGGGGACAGGTTAGCGGAAGTCGGAGATAGCTCGACCGAGGGGTGGCCTCATGCTCGGATGAGGGAAAGACCTCGGCGTCGTACCCTCGGCGTCCCGATCGCACAACTCGTCCGTCGCCGTGGTGCGGGAAGACCCCGTAAGCTCCCTAGGAGCAATACCGAAGGTTCCGTCCCACCCAAAGCCGAAAGGACGGAAAATTGAGGAGGAGGGGCCTCGCCGGAGTAGGCGACTTGCAGACACATAGGGTACCCTCCAAATCCTCCCCCGCTTTGAAGCCGAAAGTGGAGATCAGAATTTCTCGGTGGGAATTGGAGGGCGACAACGGCCCAGAGGGGCGTGATCAGGGAGGCCGAGTCATAGATGAGAGGTCTCCATACCCCTATACATTAAGGGATTATGAAATACCATCCCCCCTTCAGAGCATAGATGCTCAAGTTTCGGCCCTCCCGCGCATACGTTTTTTCAGTTTCTTGTTTTTATAATTTAAAAAAAAGGCGAATCCCATTAAAATAAAAAGAATTTGTTAATAAACATTTTATTGTAACTTGTGTCATTTCTCCATAAATTTAATTTCTTTATTTTCAATATTATTTTTTACAATTTAGACTAAAAATGCGCATCCTAGCGTAAAGCGGCTTTGTGCAAATTTGTAGATATAATTTAGGCGAAAAATTTTATTGAATAAAATGTTATAGTGAAAGTTTTTCAAGTTAAGTTTGTAGTCAAGTTTTTTATTTTTATATATTTTTATAACAAGAGTTTACAACAAGCTTTTATATCTTTTTGGGTAAAACTTCTGTCTTCAATTTTTTTCGTCTCTTGTGTCGTTTTTCCAAAAGTTCAATTTTGTTATTTTTAATCTGGTTTTTTACGAATTCCTTTTGAATTCCTTGCAACTCTTTTGTAGTCATTAGTCACTTCTTTGCTTGGAAATTAGTAGGATTTCAAATATTTGAAGAGATTAAAAATTTGTTTGAATTCACCCTGAATTCTTTTAAATTCTTTTAAATTCTCAGAAATTTTTTTCAATTATTTTAATATACTTCAATTCTTTTAAGTTCACTCAATTCTACTTAATTAAATGAATTTTTGAAAAGTTTGTATTTAATTGATCCTAAATTCGTTCAACCTCACTCTACATTTTTATGAATTTCATCGAATTCTGCTCGTTTTCCTTCAATTCCCCTGAATTCATTTCCACAATCAATGACATTTTTTTAATTAAATTTTTGTTTCAATTCTTTTTTTTTTGAAATCTTATAAATTCATCCTGTACGAAGACAAGACTTTTTTCCGTTAATGGTTTTTTGTACAATTAACCGTTCTCAAGTTATAGCGTTATAAATAATTAAATTTGCAGTTAAATTGGCATATTTGTAGATAGATGTATCAGAATTTATTTAACTGAAAAAGTTCGAGAAGAGGCAAATTGATTTCCAAAACGCATACACTGATCGAAAATAATATTTTTGATCTAAATAAAGTTTGTTTATATACAAATTGGAGAAAGACGATTTCTGCAATATTCCATAAATTTTTTTTCAAAAAGACCGGTTTTTCAATTTGTTCCTGAACAAAAGTTCCATTTCGACATTAATTTTGAATTAAAAAAATAATTTTCTAAAGGAAGGTTCAATGTTCTAGTGTTTTTAAATTGAGGCAGACTAGGTCACGTTTACAATGTCAAAGTATGACCTTATTTTGCCAACAGAATCAAGAATGTCGTATCATTGCCTCGTTTTATTAAATTTTTCTATTTTTCACGTTCTCCTTTTCACAGCCTTCTTAAATTATTATATACTGTCCTAAGTAAATTGATTTATTTATTTGCATGATGGAATTAGTTATTTCCCACAACTGAATTAACAAATATCTCTACTAATGGAATTATTAATTTTCTGCTAATCTTCAGAGACTCAATTATTTTATACTCATTCAAGCTTATGCTCATTCCAGGCTAACCACTTAAAAAAATGTTGCTAAATTTTTGCAATTTTCTGTGAAAAATAACGAAAACATATAACCAACAAATTTTTGAAAATCAAAAACAGAACTCTGTGAAAAAGTAGCGCATGGACACTAAGGGGGTCCAAATTCTTTTTTTTTCCTCGAATTTTCATGCTAATCGCCCGAAAATTTGTTTGAATTCACAAGAAAAAAAAAACAATTTTTGTTTGAAAAAAATTTTATTTTTGTGGGAAATTTTCTAGTTTTTCTGTTTTCAAGTGATAATTTGTAAATATCTTATCTAGGTAGAGGTCAAATAACAGGAACCGGAATGCATGACTCAGCCAATTTACAAGATGAAAATATTTTTCGATCATTGTCTGAATAAAGTTTAAAATGTTTCTCGACTTCTTGCTCTAATTTCTAAACCTTTTAATAAACGACAATATTTTTCTCATGACTTTACAAATCGGAAGAAGTGAATAACAACTTGGAAGGCCTAATGAGATAGCAACTAATATATATAGATACCAACAAATTTCTCATAAACATTCAGTAGATCTTGGAGATTTCTCCTGAACCTACTTCTAAGTATTTATTTTTCATATTTACACGAAAACTGAAGTGAGAACATTTTCGAGAAATATTTTTTTTATTTCAATTCGAAAAAGAACTTAGATAATTATCGTGAATTGTATTTTTAATTTGAAGAATGATTTGAAACATTTTCGTGAGTTTTCCTTTTTCAATTCTAAAAATTAATTTTGTTCTATTGAAATTAAATTATTATTATATCTATGACTGCGAAAGTTTATTTTGCAATCAAAAATGTACTTCTATGCATTTTCTAATTATTATTTTTTGAAACAATTAATTTGCATATTTGAAAGATTTTAAATAAGAGCGCGCTATGCAGCCAATCAGAAATTCGGCGCGACGCATGCGCAGTGCGGTTAGGGAGCAAGATTGGGAGCACTGGATTCGTGATGAGAATGTGCTCGTTAAGGCCCTTTATCAGAATGGGTAATCGGTTCTGAATTTTGAGGACGCACGGTTAAATATTTTTGTCTAATATTTTGCATACGGCATCTAGATAGTAATATCTCGAAGCAAGCATAGTCGGTTTTTTGAAAAAATGTTTATATTTTGTTTAATAATGGAAAACAAGAGTACAATAGCAATGACGCTCAATGGTAGCTGTATGTATTTTCAAAACATGCTCTTGGACTTTTTTCAAAAGAGAGAAAACGGATACCCCGCAGCGAGTCAAATGATATGGAAAAAAATGACCATTCCTTTGTAATATGTATGAATTTGAAATTAATGGTAATCGGCTCATATTTTCAGCAATAATGCAAATTTTCAGATAGTGAATAACTTCTGTCCATAAACACTGTCCATTTTTTAGTAACAAAACCCTGGAGCCTACAATATTCAACCAATTTGTTTGAACATTTCCGAATTGTGCCAAGAATAATTTCCACCTGATAACTTTCGATTAGGACCCCACAATTCCCTATTATATTGCTCGGAAAATACCCTGAAAAATTCTAAATAGCATTTTTCTATCAAGTTCATGCTAAAGACGAAATGTTTCCAGATCGTCTGTCTCCAGGTATCTGCCTCCTCTCGTTTGTCAAGGGTCCAAGAGCACGATTTAAAAATTCAGAGACAGCTAACGCTGAGCGTCACTGATATTGTTCTCTTCTTTTTTATCATTAAACAAAATATAAACATTTTTCCGAAAAACCGGTTTTGTGTGCTTTGATATATTATGATGTAGATGACGTATGCAAAAATGCAGACAAAAATATTCAACCGTCCGGCCTCAAAATTTAGATCCGATTAACCATTCTAATGGAGAGACTTAAAGCCGAAAGAGCTTTAACAAAAGAGAATTCACAGTCACAAAATTACAGTTGTAGATGCTTTGACCTTTCGTTTTAAAAAGTCTGTGCTCAAATGTGCAGGAAGTACAAAGGACGAACGAGTAGCGCGAGAACAAACATACGCGTACCCTAGGAGCCCCTAAACTTGCCGACTTCTTTAGAAATTAATTTCTTGAGTTGAAGATTCATAATTTGAGTTAAAGTTCACTTCATTGGCAGAAATATTTATTTGAGAATTTAACTATTCTGTTGGTAATGCATTTTTTCTTGTTTAAAGTTAATTTTTTTATCTACGAATGTAGCTATTCCATTTTTTATTCAAATTTTTCATCGAAAAATTGAAAATTCAACTATTCGGTGATAAATTCATGTGTTTTGTGCGAAATTCGTCTGTTTTAGTAGAAATTTTTTTTTGTCGAAAAATAATCTTTTCAGTTGAAAATTCAATTATTTCTGCTTAAAAATTCAAGATTTTCGATGATATTTCTCTTTATTGACTGAAAAATATTTTTTTTTTTAAATTCCACACTTCTTGAAGATTTGTCTTTTTGGTTTGAAAATTCACCTGTTTGATTGCAAATGAATTAGTGTTAGTTGATGATATGACACATTTTTGTAATTTGTTTCAGAGAGATACGTTTACTCAAGTTTATTTTCCGCTGATACAATTTGTCCTCCACGGGTTATACATCAGACATTGCCTGATATAATAGCAGCAACGGAAGCAGAAGAAGTATTGGCATTTCTCGAAAAAAAATGAATCTCGCAATTATATTCTTCTTCATTCTTCTGACTGTGGCTCTTGTACTTGGACATCTCAGATGGGATTGTCATGGATTGGGATGCCAGTATGTAAAAGAATATTGTGACTTTACGGCTAGCGAAATTATTTCCTTTTCTTTTTGTTGTCTTGATTTTTTTGAATTTCCCTGATATCCACTGCATTTTGTAACTTTCTTTTAAATTCTGTGTAAAAAAAGTGGTTTCCTGTATTCTCTCACATGTCGAATCCTGGTAACATCACAGAATGGTTTAAAGCTAAAACATATTGTTTTGTAAGAAGTTTTTTTCATGAACTCGGGGCTACTTGAATATTTCTTACAGCATTAATATAGAGCGTATTGAAAAAACAAATCTCTTTTTTTAATTTCGCGGTGTGGGAGGGGGGCTAAAAAGTTTCTAATGGGTGCCAAAATGATGAAAAATTACATTTTTGTCGTTATCTTAAGGCAAATAATTTTCTTTTATCATTCAAGTGACCATTAAAAGTTGTATACTATGATGATGTAACAGCTTTGTTCTCAAGTTATCAATTGTTTTTTTTTAAATCATGGTTTTATGTCAAAAAGTTCTAAAAGATATAAAAAATATTAAATTGAAATATTTTTTGCTTGTTAGCGATTTCCAGTTTTCGCGAATTTTAAATTTTGCTTATTAGAAATTCCGGGAATTCGCTCATTTCGTGGAGTTAAAATTTCGGCATTTTGGACATTCTAGTTCCAAATATCCGGAAATTCAGCTTTTCTAAGTTTTCCTGATTTCACTAATTTTTTGTTTCAAAATGTTTCAGTTTCATTATTCAATATTTTCGGTGGTTTTAATTTTTTCGTTAATTTGAAACTATGGACATTTTCTAGTTCCGCAATTATATTTTTGGTATTCTTCAACGTTCGGGATAATTATCTCATACCACATAATTTTAACCCCAACTTTACCAATTCATGTTTTGACAGAAATTTTTTATCTTAGAATTGAGTTTTTATTGTTTTAGAAAAATATACACCATGTCAGTAACGTTTACAATTTCCAAATTTCTTTAAGGGATTTGAAAGAGTGTCGATTGTACTACAAGCTGCCGCATAGAAAACTGAATTATGTCATTGTATCCCCAAGATATGACTTGAAAAAAAATCGTTAATTTTGTCATAATTCACCGAAATATCCAAGCAGCGCTAAGTTCATGAAAATTGTTTTGGAGAAAATAAAAGAATACATGCCCTCCTAGTCCTACTTTTTCGATAGTCTTTCAACCTAATTCTGGTTTAAATTCAGCTTATAAAATAATAGTTACAAATATTGGCAATCAATAATAAAACATATACATTTAAAATTTTCAGCGCCGAGGCATGTGCTAATGCCGAATCGTGCAAAAACGCATTGTTTGATCAGAAATAAAAAGTACTACATTTTTTACGAAACCCGAACATTCGGAAGACAACACTGCACAAAATAAATGGCTAAATAAGCAAACTTAAAACAATCGTAGTCATTTTTTTCACTCATAAACTTCAAACACATTTACTTAATTCGGCGAAAGAGTGTTTCTGAATAGTCCAATCGTTCTGCCTCGTCAAAGTGAATAAGTTCTCTTTCAAAAATATTATTGCATTTCCAGAATAAAAAGTAATGGAATTGTTGAATATAAAAGAAATCCACACGTGTATAATTGTTTTAAAGTGAACTTCCAGTTTAGATTCTACTCTCTATCTATGCATCTACCTATCTATAGTCGTGACAACCAAGAAGAAGATAAGTCCAATCAGCTTCTGCGTTCGAAGCGTTGAGATATATCCCAGAAAATCCCTAAAGCAATTGGGAGCGTGGCTGGACATAAAGCGCAATTTCAGGGATCAAATAAATAAAGCGACCGGAAAGGTGGAAGAAACAACGTCAGCCTTGGCAAGTCACTACCTATCTATCTATCCATCAATCCATCCATCCATCCATCCATCCATCCATCCATCCATCCATCCATCCATCCATCCATCCATCCATCCATTCATCCATCCATCCATCTATCTGGAATCTGCAGTGCCTCGGGCGAGTTCCGGTCTGTTCATGTTTCCCGAAACCGATTGAATGAAGGCTGGGACCCAGGATATCGACTCTGATGGCAGCGAAATTGGTAGGTCGATAAAGCCATTCAGAGGCCGCGAAGGACTGAAGCAACAAGGGAAGAAAGGAGGGGAAGTGGCCATAATGTCCACTCTCTCGGCTTCCCTGACCGTGCTGGAAAGATCTTACATGCCACCACATGGATGTACTATCCAATCATCTGCAGTGATGTGGACGGAAAAGAGATCGGCGAAAAACTTTATTTTTAATCTCTGATAGCGACCAAAGCACACTTGATCGCGAACAGGTGGACGAGGGTTGCTTTTGTTGGAAGCGAAGGCATTAGAGGGAACATGGCAACCCGAATGATGGAATTTCTGTTCGCAGATACCAGAATACAACCCGCGGAATCTAAACCGTCTCAAGACAAAGATGAAGGGAGACCCATAGAAGAAGACAGGAGTATGGAGACGACTACCAAAAACAAGAAGGAAAATAGCAGGAAATCCGAAAGAAGAAGCAAGAATAAGCAGGACGCCCTTGTGGTGCGAATGCAGAGGAAGACATACGCTGGTCTGCTCAAAATAGTTAAAACCGCCGTTAATCAATAAGACGTAGGAGCTGACGTCAAGGATATCAAGAAAACCAAGAGCAAAGACGTTTCATCGGATCAGCAAAAAGGTTCTGCACGTCAAACACCTGGATAAAGTAACCACGGTGGCAGAAATAAAAAAATCAATCTCTGAGACAAGCGGACTAAAACCCGAGGATTTCACGGTACGATCACTCTGCCCAACGTTCGGGGGCATGCAGAACGCAACGCTTGTAATGCGGGATACTAACGCTGACCATCTGGTTCAAGCAGGCAAGATCAAAATCGGCTGGACGAGGTGTAGAATAAAGGAGAGAGTGAAGGAATACTGGTGCTTCCAATGTTAGGAAACTGGACACAATAATGCTGGGTGGAAAGGACCAGACAGAGCAAACCTGTGTCTGAAATGTGAATAAGAAGGTCACAAAGTTACGGCATGTCAAAATGCGTCCTTCTGTGTCCACTATAAGATGAAGGGATATTAGTCGAATGACAGGAGAAACCACCTGAAGCCTAGCACGAGCATGTCAGAGGTGACGCGATCGCAGATTAGCCATGATTAAGATCCTCCAAATGAATTTTCACAGGAGTCATCCGGCACACGACATGACCCTGGCGGTTGCTAGGGTCATGGTACCGGTGCAGGCTTCTCTCATACAGCAAAATCGTCCTTCACGATATACGCTTGTTATGCTCCACCCAACTGAAACATCGAGGACCTCAAAGGCTGCCTGCAGGATATAGGTGAAAGTATTTGGGCCTGGAAAAGGGAGGTATAATTACATGGGATTTCATGCGGAATCTCAACGCATGATCTAATTGTCAAGAACGTAGGGGATAAGCTAACTTTCGTGAGACAGAACTAAGGACCGATACTGAATTTGACGCTCACAGCGGCTGATATCGGCAAGATAGTCGATGGCTGGGAAGTCAGTGACAAAGAGTCACTCAGCGACCATCGATATGTAATTTTCAGTGTCAGAGAAAAATTGCCACGGCCCAGTGGGAAGAAACCCGAGTTCAGAGGATGGAACACAAAGAACATCGACGTGGAGAAGTTACGTCAGGCCACAAACGACATAGCTGAAGGAGAAGCTTCTGCGTGATTCAAGAGGAAAAAGGTGAAACGTGCATCTATCCATCTTATTGCAATTTCGGCTACAGGCAATGTGCACCTAAGACGTACTGAATATCTTGAACATTTAGGAGTCATAAACTACTGTCAGCAGCTCAGCAGGCGGTTTTACTAGGCACCTCTCGCATTGTAAGAAACTTTCTAAACCATCAGGATGTAAGTTACTGCAAACATATGGAGTGGCAGATGCTAGCTCTAAGAATCATCAAGAGGCGAATTTTGTCATCTTCAACGCTCGCGGCCGCTGCGTAAGAATAACAGCGATGAAAGACGAACTCCAAACTACACCATGTTCCTCATTTTGTACCTAAAACATCATCGCAAAAGATTTCCAACAACGTAATAAATTATTTTATAAAATCCTCATCTCATAAGGCACTTGACTCAGTCCAGTTGTGTCAGTTCGAAGCAATTGTCTCGCAAAATCACATGTAGAGTGACACGCGCACCCTAAGAAGGAAAACCGAGATGCTCAATTACATGAACGTGCCGATTTTCATTCACCAAAATATAGAATCCCACAAGCTAGGCCGTGGAAATAGAGAAGAATTAGACAGAATAGAGAAACCTTAATAGCGATGACCTTAACAGAGCGAGGTCGAAAATCGCAAATAGTAGGCATAGCGGTCAAGGGGACGGATACTCATAGGAAATTCCAGGGACTTTATTTCGTTTTTGGAATGATTGAAACACCGTTCCAAATCATGACAAACTGGCCAATTAAATTTAAGTCAATCGGAAAAATTGGCTTAATTTCAAACAGCTTATTGATGATTTTAAAACAGCTTATTTGAATAAAAGATATTCGGAAATAATAAGAAATTAAATTTTGTAATCAGAAGAAAGATCAGGAGATTCACGAGTTCATTGCAGAAATATAACAATTATTTAAGAAATAATTTCCAAGCCCAAACTTAGAATGTAGATTATGAAAAACTTAAGATAATTTAAGGATAGAATACAAAGTTTATATTGCGAGAAATATATTTTAAAATGATTGAGAAATTATAGATCAATAATTAAGCATTTTAGATAGAGATGACAATAAAAATGAAAAATATATGAAAAAGATCAAGAAAACGATGAATGTCATCAAAACAGAAATAATGAGAATCAGAATTGGGAACAAAATTCCCAGATTTATACAAATAATACCAACTTGAGAAGTCGTAACCTAGCGCTTTTATATAACGCAGAAGGAGATAGTCAATTAGGCGGAAATACACATAATAAATCAGGCAACTAAAGTCAAAATGAGAACAATGATATAAATTGACAGAATAAAGAGAAATAAAGGGGAGATGAAGGGATCCAAGAGCTCAGGACGCCCTGGATTCAGAATCTAGTTTTCCAAATTCAAATGATGGAAAGCGGCAAACCATTAAATGAATTTTCGTATACCTTAGATCTGGGAAACGTAAACTCTGCTCACAAAAGGACGAAAGTAGCCAACGAAATCAAACTTTGCCCAAATATTTAGATTCAGACGTGGATAATTAGGACCAATCAAGATTCCACTTAATGTTAGATTTTAGAGATCATAAATTCAGAGTGTTATTTGGCACTGGTGAAACCCACTCATACAATAGTAGTAGATCTTTGAAGACATTGCAAGATTTAGATTAGGAAATTGAAAAAGGAAAAAATGACACGTTGATGTTCGTGAACAGAAAAAAGTTGAAAATATTAGATCAGGTATTCATCTCCATCACAATAGGTCATACAATAAAATATTCATTATTCAGACTTGTTCCAGATTCAAGATCGATACGAATAATAGGTATTATTACATAACAAATTTCTGTTAATATAACATGATAGTTTTCGACGTAAAAAATAGAGGCATCCGCTCTGTTTCAAATCACGAAGAAAACTGAAAAAGCATTCTCAGAGGTCCTCCAGTTTAACGACTTACGACATTCAAAAGAAGGATGCTTTAATTTTCAAAGGGTTGCGGCAGTAAAACTGACTAAATTGAAATGCAGACAAAAATTCTATACTCTAAATAATAATGCCCAATCAGAGAGAAACACATTTCACAACACCAGACTGAACGATAAGTGCACTTTTAGAAATTTCTGTAGAAATTTTCAGAGACGCGTCACTAAAGCTTTATGCAGAAACAGTTTCTAAATTTTCCTAAATTTTAACAGAAATTTCAGCAACGGTAACTGCATAAAGCTCCAGTCACATTTTGCAGAAGATTCTGTTACAGTTTAGGAATTTTCAGTTACTGTAACTGAAAGTTTCAAGAGGTTAACATTTTTTCCGGTTCATTAATTTTAATATAAAATATGTAGTCTATTTTGGTCCGGAGAATATAAAAAGTAAGAAAATATGAGTGAAGTTAATCCAAACGACGTCTCATTTATTTATGCTAGAATAGTACGTATGCTCATTGCATCGTATATTATATAACATAGATATATATGTAGTTGCAATGGAAGCTTCTAATGTGTCCCCTAAAGGTTTACATTTTTCTTGTATCTCTTCCCTATTCTTTCACCCACACTTCCACGCACTTACTTGGTGGTGGAAGGGGGACCTACAGTTTAAAATGGGTTCCGAACCACCAAGAGCAACAGCCTTAAGTACTTAGAGAACCTTTTTCTCAATCGATGCGTCTCAAGGACGCGAACAAATACTCTGCATATAATATTGTCGTTTTTTGAATATCAAAAAGTTTTTCTTATATAAACAGAATAAGCTATTTTTTGAAACTTCATACATCGGTACTGGTGAGTCATAAAAGGTTTATTAATAGGTCAATCGATGCGTCTCAAGGACGCAAACAAATACTCTATAATAATGTCGTATTTTGAATATCAAAAAAGTTTTTCTCATATAAACAGAATAAACCATTTTTTGTAACTTCATAAACCGGTACTACAAAAATTCGAAAAAAATGTTTTCCCATGTATTTTTGGACAACCCTAGTGAACACCCCGAATATGTATAAATATATTTAATATATTGATACATATTGATACACTATACTTTTAGCATTGTAATAATTTCTTACCATTCAAACTTTATACAAAGAATCTGAAGGCTCTGTTTTGAAAGCTTCTACAGACTAGGTGTCAACATGGCCTAGTTACTGTTTCAAAGAGAAAAAAATGTTGCACCATTGCGTCTGTGGAAAAATGTGTCTTTTTTGCTTGGAAATTCATTTTTTTGGTTTTTAATGAATCAATGCTTTTTATAAACTATTTAAATGATTTAGAAAAATTAAAATCAAATAAAAAAAATCAATTGTAAATAAATTAATGAATATTCTTGGTTAAAAATATAAATGAATTTATTTATTTATTTTTCGTTTGGCCGAAGAAAAATTTTCCCTTGAAAATTCGTATTTTTGGGTTGAAATTTGGTAGACAATATGTCTTGGTAGTTTTTCAATTAGGAGACATTAGGAGATATAATTGGAAACAGAAAGAAAACCGGGAATTTTTCCCAATTTTTTAGTCTATCAAATGCATTATTTGTTTCGTGAATTGAAAAAGCCAAAATAGATAAATTGTAAAAATTTTCTAGTTTTTCGGTTTTTAAGCAATAATTTGTCAACAGCTTATCTAGGTACATGTCAAATAACAGGAACCGGAATGCATGACTCAGCCGATTCACAAGATGAAAATATTTTTCGATCATTGTTTGAATAAAGTTTAAAATGTTTCTCAATATTGTGCTCAAAAATCTAAACCTCCCAATAAACGACAGTATTTTTCTCATGACTTGACAAATTGGAAAAAGTGAATGACAACACTAACAAATTTCTCACAAACATTCACTAGATCTTGGCGATTTTTTCTGAACGTACTCGTGAGTATTTATTTTTCATATTAACACAAAAACAGAAGTTAGAATATTTTCAAGAAAATTTTTTTATATTTTTTTTCGACAAATAACTTGGAGAACTTACGTGAAATTTGCTTTCTTATTTTAATTCGAAAAAGAACTTAGTACGTTTTCGTGCAATTTATTTTTTATTTTAATTCGAAAAAGAACCCAGACAATTTTCGTGAGATTAATTCTTCATTTCAATTCGAAAAAGAATTCAGAAAATTTATTTTTTATTTTAATTTGAAAAAGAAATTAGACAATTTTCGTGAATTTTTTTTAATTCGAATAAATACCTGGAAAATTTTCGTAATTTTTTTTTTAGTTTAAATTAGAATTCGTTCGTGAAATTTATTTTTTATTTCAATTCAAAAAATAACTTTGAAAACTTTCCTTAAATTTATTTTTCTATTTTGATTTGAAGAATAACTGAGATAATTCTCGTGAATTTTACTTTAATTCGAAAAAGAACTTCGAAAATTTCCGTGAAATTGATTTTTTTTTATCTCGATTAAGAAAATAAATGGGAAAATTTTCGTAGAATTTACTTTTTTATTTTAATTCGCAAAAGAACTTATTATTATAATTCGAATAAGAACATAGAACAATTCGTTAAATTTATTTTTTATTTTCTTTCGAAAAAGATTCCAGCACATTTATATGAAATTTATGCTTTATTTTATGTGGAGAAAGAATTCAGAAAATTTTCGTGAATTTTTTTTTTATTTTAATTCGAAGAATAACGTGGAAAACTTTCCTGAAATTTACTTTTTCATTTTAATTCGAAAAATATCTTGGGAAACTAACGTTAAATTCATTTTTTCATTTTAATTCGAAAAATATTCTCGATGAGAATGTGTTCGTTAAGGCCCTTTATCAGAATGATTAATCGGTTCTGACTTTTGTGGCCGCACGGTTAAATATTTTTGTGTACTATTCTGCATGCGTCATCTACACAGTAATATCTCGAAGCAGGCATAGTCGGATTTTTGAAAAAATGTTTATATTTTGTTTACTAATCAAAAACAAGAGTACAATAGCAGTGACGCTCAGTGCTAGCTGTCTCTGTGCGCTCTGTCACCTGAGCCGTTCGCGCAGGTTTAAAATTTCATTATTTTGTAGAAATTCTATATTTTCTACTGAAAAACCACATAATATTGTAATAAATTCATGTGTTTCGTCCATAATTTGTCTTTTTTGGTAATTTTTTTTTTCTTTGAAAAATAATCTTTTCGGTTGAAAATTCAATTCTTTTTATTTTGAAATTCAAGATTTTGGATGACCTTTTTTTATATTGACTGAAAAATGTTTTTTTGTTAAAATTGTAACACTTCTTGAAGATTTGTCTTTTTGGTTTGAAAATTCATCTGTCTGATTGAAAATGAATTTGAGTTAGTCGAGGAATCAACTATTCTGTTAGGAAATTGTCTTTTTTGCTGTTGAGAATCCATCTGTTTTGATTGAAAATTCAAGTACTCTCAATGAATTCACGGTCCAAATTTAGTCGGAAAAAATAATGCAAAATAGGTCGTGTGTGTGATGGGAAGGGGGGGGGGGGGTCATAACTTATAGACCCTAACAAAAGAGGGTACGTTTTTATAGCTGCTCATTGGGTATCTGTAGCCAGCTGATTGGCTGGTCTCCCCCCATGAGGAAAATATGACGCATTTTTTTTATTTGTTTCAGAGAGATACGTTTACTCAAGTTTATTTTTCGCTGATCAAATTTGTCCTGAACGGGTTATATATATACGACATTACCTGGTATAAAAGCAGCGACGGAAGCAGAACAAGTATTGGCATTCCTCGAAAAATAATGAATCTCGCAATTATATTCTTCTTCATTTTTCTGATTGTGGCTCTTGCACTTGGAGCTCCTAGAACGGATTGCCATGGACTTTATGCATGCCTGTATGTAAAAGAATATTGTGACTTTACGACTAGTGAAATTATTTCTTTTTTTTTAGTCTTGATTTTTTTGAATTTTCTTCATATCCACTGCATTTTCCAACTTTTTTCTGCTATACGCCTACTTCTTTGATAGTCTTTCAAACTAATTCCGGCTTAAATTCAGCTTCTAAAATAATAGTTACAAATATTGCCAATTGATAATAAAACATATAAATTTTAAATTTTCAGCGTCTATGCATGTGCTGGAGCCGAATCGTGCCAAGACGTATTGTTTGATGTCAAATGAAAAGTACTAAATTTTTTGAGAAATCTGAGCATTCTCAAGAGAATACTGTAAAAAATAAATCGCTAACTCAGCAAACTTAAAAAAATCGTAGTTATTTTTTTCCTCATAAATTTCAAAATCATTTACTTCATTCGGCAGAAGGATGTTTCTAAATAGACCAATCGTTCTGTATCGTCAAGCTGAATAAGTTCTTCTTTAAAAATATTATTGCATTTTCAGAATAAGAAGTAACAGAATTGTTGAGAATAAAAGAAACCCGCACGCGTATAATTGTTCAAAAGTGAACTTTCAGTTTAGATTCTACTCTCTATCCACTTATCTACCTATCTATACTCCTGACAACCAAGAAGAAGATAAGTCCAATCAACTTCTATTTTCAAAGCGTTGAGATATATCCCCGAAAATTGCTAAACCAATTGGGAGTGTGGCTGGACACTAAGCGCAACTTTAGGGATCACATAAATAAAGCGGCCGAAAAGGTGGAAGAAACAATGTCAGCCTTGGCAAGTCTCTATCTATCTATCTATCTATCTATCCATCCACCCATCCATCCATCCATCCATCCATCCATCTATCCATCTATCTATCTAGAATCTGCAGTGCCTCGGACAAGTTCCGGTCCGTTCGTGTTTGCCGGAACTGGTTTAATGAAGGCTGGGACCCAGGAAATCGACTCTGATGACAGGGAAATCGCTAGGTCGATAAAGCAATTCAGAGGCCACGAAGGACTGAAGAAACAACGGAAGAAAGGAGGATCAGTGGCCATAATGCCCACTCTCTCGGCTTCTCTGACCGTGATGGAAAGATATTAAATGCCACCACATTGATGGACTTTCTAATCATCTGCAGTGATGAGGACGGAAAAGAGATCAGCGAAAAACATTATTTTTAATCTCTGATAGCGACCAAAGAACACCTGATCGCGAACGGGTAGACCAGGGTTGCTTTTGTTGGAAGCGAAGGCATTAAGGGAAAATGGCAACCCGAAAGATGAATTTTCTGTTCGCTGATACCGGAATACAACCAGCGGAATCTAAACCGTCTCGGGACAAAGTTGGAGGGAGACCCGTGGGAGAAAACAGGAGTACGGAGACGACTACCAAAAACAAGAAGAAAGATAGCAGGAACCCCGAAATAAGGAGCAAGAATAAGCAGGACGCCCTTATGGTACAAATGCAGAGGAAGACATACGCTGATCTGCTCAAAATAATTAAAACCGCCGGTAATCAAGAAGACGTTGGAGTTGACATCAAGGATATCAGAAAAACCAGGAGCAAAGGCGTTTCATTGGATCAACAAAAAGGTTCTGCACGTAAAAGACCTGGATAAAGTAACCACGGTGGCAGAAATAAAAAAATCAATCTCTGAGACAAGCGGACTAAAACCCGAGGACATCACGGTACGATCACTCTCGTCAACATACGGAATCATGCAGGACGTAACGCTTGTAATGCGGGATACTGACGCGGACCATCTGGTTCAAGCAGGCAAGATCAAAATCGGCTGGACTAGCTGTAGAATAAGGGAGAGAGTGAAGGTAAACTGGTGCTTCCGATGTTGGAAAACTGGACACAATAGTGCTAGTTTGAAAGGACCAGAGGGGGCAAACTTGTGTCTGCAATGTGGAAAAGAAGGTCACAAAGTCACGGCATGTCAAAATGCGCCCTTCTGTGTCCACTATAGGATGAAGAGATATTAGTCAAATGACAGGAGAGACCACATGAAGGCTAGCACGAGCATGTCAGAGGTGACGCGATCGCAGGTTAGCCATGATTGAGATCCTCCAAATGAATTGTAACAGGAGTCACCCGGCGCACGACATGGCCCTGACGGCTTTAGATTTCTAGCGCCGTAATAAATTAATTCATAAAATCCTTATCTCATGAGGCACCTGACTCAGTCCAGCGGTGTCAGTTCGAAAAAACTGTCTCGCAAAATCACATACTGTGTGAAACGCGCATCCAAAGTAGGAAAACCAAGATGCTCAATTACATGAACGTGCCGGTTTTCATTCAACAAAATATAGAATCTGATGAGCTAGGCCGTGGAAGTAGAAAAGAATTATACAGAATAGAAAAACCTTAATAGCGAGCACCTTAATAATAAAAATAATTTCTGAAAAAATAATGTATTGGCCGGAACTAACAGAATAGGAAATTACAATTAAATACACACAATTTCATTCGTTTAATAATCTTCTTTTTTTTAGAACTTTAGCATTGTTCTCAAATTTTTCATATGAAGCGTCTCTATTCAGAACCTCAATACTTGAATTCTTTTTCAAATTGAAAGTTGAATCATATTCACTTTTTATTCCGGTACATATCTGGATCCATACCTTTGGACATGCAAAGTTTATTCTTCCTGGAATTAAATTTTCTTTGACCGCAGCACACTTTCGTTTAAGAACCTCACGCAACTCTGCAATAACTGAAGCATTACTATCATCAATTTCATCATTGTTCTCTATATCAATTTCAATTATTTTCGGAATATCATGAGACAACTTGAGAGGAACAACTTTATAACTGTTAGATTTATCATAGCCATTTATGTCGGAAGAGAGATTCTGTTCTTTTTTACATAAGTACATCTGATGTCTCTCCAAGCCCGATGCTTGTGATGCCATCAGTAAACGAAGACGGTCGTATAGCTCATTTGGATCATCCAATATGTGTAGTCTGGTATTGAATCTTTTCTTGCTATCATGAGGTAAAGTTGTGAACTCATTATTCTTTTTTTCTTCTTCAATAAACTCCTGTTGTCGACGAGTAATAGGGTGGAGAAAGTTTCACTATGATATTTTATATTTCCCGGTATTGTTTGAGCGAATAGGTGAAGTAGGACTTTAATTCTTCTTGCGCGCATTTGTAGCAATAAGAATTTCTTCATAGTTCGTTAGATCATCAGAGCTTATATAAATTTAATCATGATTTTTCTCAAAACAAAAGTTCCAATACACCAGTGGTTTTGATGAAAATTTTTTCACTAACCTTGATATATTCTCAACCGAAGCTGATAGGTGTATCACCAATCATGAGCGAATCATAACTAAGTTTTGGTACACCATGAAACATATCCTAATATTTTTCCTATTTTTATTTAATAGTCTGAGAAATTTATTTGTCAACTTCTTGTGATTTGCAATAGGCTCAACATTTTTTTCAATCATAGTTTTATCGCTCCAGATTACCATCATCACCATCACCATCAGCAGTCATGGGAGGAAGATTGTCATTTTCTTCATTATTTTCTTCTTTACCTTCTTTTCCATCTTTTTAAATTTTATTCTTCATAATTTTTTTTTTTTATATGTCTAATATATCTACTAGTTTTTGTAGTGGCGTGACTATAGGTTTGAATGTATCTTTAAAAATACTTTCAGTAGCTTCTTTACCCAACTTGAGCGTACGATATTTTCGTCAGACTATAATAACTTAGTCACAATTAAGGACTCTTATTTATGAGAGGGGGATGCGGATGAGAAGAAGGAGGAGGGGAGATACTGACGAGATGAATGAGGATGGTGGTGAGGAAGAGGAGGACTGCTTCAGGTCTTTGGGGATAAGACAAACGAAAGCCACTTGGGCGCTGTGTAATTCCAACTAGAGCTAGAAAGAGCAAGCAATAGGTCTGTTCTCTTCATCCCGTATAAATTCTTGCATTGGCACTTAACCTTAAGTTGCATATTTACGTCATACATAGTAGTAAATGACTTTGTAAACTCATTCTTGAAAAGTTCTACAACAGACCTGAGATAAGTGACCACAAAATTTTCATCTAAGCTTATATTCTATATACATAAATGAAGATGTCTCTGATACGTCGGAATCGACTGATGCTATCAAGGATATATCATTCAAATCTTTTATTCACTTAACAAGCTGTCGTTGGAGTTGGTTTGAATAAAAATGGAAGATTTTCTGCTTTTCTGAAATTAGTAAGCAGTCATCCACGATTTTATATTTCCCTGAATAACAAAAATCGGCTGTTATTGAAATGTAATTTCATTATCATTGCATCATTTTTTAATAAAGAAGAAACACTGAAGAGATTACTGGGTAAGTCCTCAACTACGCCCGACTTGGATGGTGTAATATACTGGCTGATTAATCAATTCTCCCCACGTACTCTACTTGCTTTCTCACTAGATATTAAGGGGGCCCTCAACTGTGTCCATCCAAGTATGCTTTTGACGGATATGAGAGAGTTGGGTTTGCTGATTCACAACATTAACTTTGTATCCCACATGACCTGGCTAAGGACAATACACCTTCCCTCCGGCAGCTTCGACTCCGTCTCACTTTTTTACGTGGTCGGTGTCTCGAAAAGATCGAAAGTTTCGTTCCACCTCTATAACATTTACATAGCTAACATAAGATGAGCAGCCTCCTGCCCCCGTTAAGTAGACTCATGATGTACGCTGACGACCTATTATTATATTTTAAGGAAAACTCCATTGATGAGGCACACAGAGCGATTAAAGAGACTCTAAAGATTCTGAGATTACGGCTGCTTGAGAAGGATTTTCGGATTGCTTTGCACAAGTCTTCCCTTACGTCATTCTCCAGGAAGAGAATCAAGACGGAGGAGATATTTATGGTGTTTCGCTGCAGGATATTTGAGTGCCAATGAATCCTCAGATACCTAGGCGTTGCCCCGGATCGAAGAATCACTTGGAAGGCCCATATTGACGCGATCTCGATTGAGGCCACGAGGGCGACGAACCTTTTCGGAGCATTGGCTAAGGTTAGCTGGGGTACGGATCCAATGTTACTGATGTTAGTTTATCACAACCTGATTGGGGCGCACCTCGAGTGGGGCGTAACCCCCCCCCCCCCCCATTGATTGGTGTCAGTCAGTCAGGAAGCTGAACTACGTGCATAATGCGACCCTGAGTGTGGTGATAAACTGTTTAGGGACTCAGAAGGAAACTGCTGGGCAAACATTTTTTGCTGACGAATTATGCATGGAGAAACTGTCCTATTATCCTTTGATTGAGACTACTGCCGGAGAGATGCGCTAGGACTGATTGCAGCATCGGTGTGGTTTTTTCCGGTCTGATTGGAATTTTGGTTAAAGGACTTCCTGCCGTGGAGAGGGTTAAAAGAACATTATGTCAGGGTACGTTGATTGGTCTTGGCCTGAGATAATTACCGAGGTCTTTTGTGATCCAGGCTTTGGGCTTTACATGGCAGGTAGCCCAGATCCGGGAACGGAATTTAGAAGTAAGGCAATGGAAAAATTTCAAGACAGGGTCTCCCTCTTCACGGACGGATAAGTTATGGAATTCCCACCTGGGGCTGGCTGTTCCTGTTTCCTCTCCAAACTCGAATAAACTATAGAATTCCCCTCTCATCGGGAGTGACGAGCTAGACAGCCGAATCACTGGCTATTGTTGAGGCTCTCATATAAAGCATCAACCAGGAGTTAAAGAAATAAGCTATCTTCTCAAAAGCTCTAGTCGCTGTGTCTAACGTGGGGGGAGGGGGGGTGTTCTTGTGATACTAGGCTTCTGTACATAATTTATGAAATATGCGCCCTCTGCTACCGTGTGGCCCAAAAGGGCCAGGAAATATCTCTTAATTGGATTTCGTCCCACAGGGGCTTTCAGGGTAACGAGGATGCCAACGCAACGGGTTTGGGGGTATGTTCCCCCAGACGTTTCATCAATTTGGTTACTAGGCTATGTACAAGATCTGCATGTACCTACAATCACCTGAGCACGGCTCATTACGTGGATGACTCATCCTGCGATTGCGGCCACGCGGCTCAGGACATAAACCATCTTATATGGGAATTTCCTGATCCTAAACTTTGTGATTCTAGACCTGCCTTGTTCGGCTTCATTCATTAACAGAACCCAGAGCTGTCTGGGGAGAACTTCGATATCTACTGTCTTATGTCGGGACCGGACGAAGAGACTTCGCAAGCCATCGAGCAGTTCCTCGCAGATTATCACAGAATTATCTGAGTTTGCAGACGTTTTTTCAGCAGTCGACCTGTGATCGTTTTGCGCCCTTCGCCCTTTCTCCTTCTCTTCCTACAAGATTTCTGCCATGCAGGAAGAAAGAACGACAATAGCTCTGCTAACCATTCGCTGGAGGGAGGGGACCACCAGTAGGGGAGTACGCGCCTTCGGATAAGCTGAACTTCAGAAATCAATCGTTTATGTACACACACTGCCTTTCTTGGCCATCTGTAGGTTAGCCTGCGATATTTTCGTGCTGATATCTCATCTTAATCTTTACCTATGGCGGCCAATAACCCAGCGACAATTGCTGCGGTTTCTGATAAACAAAAAGGAAACTCTGAAAGAGGAGACCAGGAAACAACCCGAGGTTTATATTTCAACCTGTTTCCAAATTCGTCATTTTGTAAACTAATGATTGAGCGCCCATGAGATAATCATCTAGTCCGTTATCTTAATTATAAGATTTACAAGGTTGATGCCTGATCCTATCACTCCTTCTAGGCTCAGAAAATTTGTCTGCGTAACCTTTATCTTCTTGAAATAAAGACTCTGTATGCAAATCTGTTTCAATTACAGGTTTATTAGATTACTGATCTGATTTTGCTATCTTATTAGGTATCCTTTCACCCTTTGCTTTGACATAACTGGTCTCTCATTATCGGATTTATGAGACTCTACAACTGATTCAAAACTTACATTAGGTACAAGGTTAGATGCGTCAGTTTCATTACCGGATTTTTCAGAGCTAACCCCTAAGATTTCATTTTCTGTCAGGATTCTAAGAAATTTGTCTAATCAAAAATAACATATCTATAACTACTCTATAACTCCAGGACTTTTCTTCAAATTTAGTTTTTCTTGTTTTATTATGAACAAAAGCAGTAGAACCGAAAACATTTAAGTACTTTAATTGAGGTTTCTTACCATGCCATAATTAATATGGTGTTTTATTTACCCTCAAAGAGTTGGTTGGCGTTAAATTAATTGAATAAGTAGCAGTAAGAACCGCCTCAGCCCAGAAATATTTTTCTAGGCTCCCACCAGAAATCATTGAACGAGCTTTTTCAGTTATCGTTTTTACGTACCATTCGCTCTAAGACACCATTTAATTGAGGGGTTCGTGGAACTGTCAAATAATAGCTTATACCTTTCTGCACGGAGTAATCTTTTACCTCATTCGACAAATATTCTCTTTCATTATCGCAATATAAATTAACAACTTTTAAATTAAAATGAGCTTCACTTTTTGTAATGAAATCTTTAAAAACTGAAAATACATCTGATTTATATATAATCAGATATGAAACACAATAATGAGTGAACTCATCAACAAACAATACAAAATAATTTTCATTTGTTGTAGGAGTGATTGGACCACAGACATCAGAGTGAGTGATTAAAAGTAGTCTTTTCACATAGCTTTTATCTTTTAACCTTCCAGAAGGTAATGGGGCATGTTTACCATTCAAGCAGGCTCCGCATAAATCATCATTAGGTGTAACTTTTTCAATTCAACCTATATCACCGATAATCTGTTGACTTTTGAACTTTATGACACTGTTAGAAATTTAGATCAGAATTCTCTGTCACATGTCACTGGAACTTTATGCTGTTACCCTAACACAAAATTCTGTTACGGTTTAGAAATTTCTGTTACTGGTAACTGCATTAATCTCCAGTGACATGTGACAATAAATTTTGTCATGGGCTCAGAAATTCATGTTATAGTGTCAGAATTTCACATGAGTGACAAGTAACATAAATTTTCGTTTTTGTAACAGAATTTTTTGTTACGTGTGACATAAAATTCAGGGAACAGAAAAAATGTTTTTCGGTTAACCGAAAAATCTCATGAGGCGTTAAAAGGCGTACAAGTATATATGAATTCTGTACCTTATATTTATTCATATAAGTAAATCACAAAAATGAGTGCATACACAAAAATAAACAGGCTTCTTAAGCAAAATCTTATATTTCTCCCGTCTTGTTGAATTGCGCCAGTTTACTTGAAAATTTGAGAATACAGGAATTGAAAGAGTTTCGTCGCTTTGAGCCTTGCACTCTTCTGTCCAGCTGTTGTTTCCTTTCCGGGGCGGCATTTTCGTTACATCCGGTTATTTCTGGATTGATCTGGAAGATATGCCTGAAACAAGAAAATTATATTAAATCAAATTCATCTTAAATTATAGAATATTAGTTTAGAATTTTACCGCTGAATGTATTCGAGAGTTGTTGCTAATTCAGTGGGGCAGGCGCATCCAAAAATGTAGAAGCTTAAGAAAGTAATTAGGATGCCATGCAAGACATTGGAAACTTCTACGAGAACTTTATTTTTCAGAATTACGCTGCACTTTGGTTTTTCATCATACATAGATTTTCCTGCAAAATGAAGAATATAAGACCATATTAATATCGATTTAAATTTGAATTTCAGAGTCATTCATCCATTTTATCTTTAACTCTTATGATGAGCGTTGGATGAGCAGAAGCCTCGGCCTTGGCGGTTCCTTCATCCGCATCTTCCTGAAAATGAAAATCGTTGTATTTTATTTAACTCTTGTTTGGCACAGGGGCTCGTATACGACCCCAGACGTTTAAAATTGCAAAATTAGAGTGTCCAAATATAAGGGCAGCGGGTTTATAGTAACATATATCGATAATTCGGTTGTTAAACTAACTTGCAGGGCATATAGCGTAAAGCTGGGTCGGTCCATCTCTTTACAGCAGTCGTTCAAAGTCGCCTGGGACCGTTCACGACCCCGCCCCGGTGTGCCAAATACGTTTGAAAATCAAAATTTGGTGTGAATTTCTTTGCATATATTTTGATTCTAAATTAAAAAGTAAGATTGGAACATCATATTTTGCAAAGTTATATATATTTTTTTAAATACAGGGTGTCTTAGACCACCAGTCCACCCCTTTCAAAATCTAAAATACCTAATTAAATTAAAAGTTCAGTACCTTCTAAAAGTAAATGGACTGTGCCCGATCGATTAAGGGTGTTTTGAACTTCCGGCTCCGACCGGAAGTGGCCTATTCAGATCGAAAGTCATTTTTTTAACAATGGAATTAGATATTTTTCTTCATAGATTTCGATTCTACGGTAAAAAGTGAGTGACTTTTGTAGGAAATTTTTTTTTTCTAACAAGTCGTTTTCCACCCCAAAATGCTTTCTGAAGTCTACCTGTGCCGTCATTCGTTTTTCACGTCAACTCGTTCTTAGTCAGTCAGCTTTCAGAATTTTGGAATGAAATTATTAGGGATACACTTCGGAATATCCTTCGACTGACAGAGCAAGAGCAATTTAAAAATTCATTAATTTTTTTCTCAGGGGAACAGTAACATTTCGGATGGCATTTTCAGGTGGAAAACGACGATATAGAAAAAAAATTTCCTACACAAGTTACTCACTTTTTACCGTAGGGTCGAAATCAATGAAGAAAAATACGTAATTCCATTTCCAAAAAATATCTCCCGGTTTGAATAGGCCACTTCCGGTGGAAACCGGAAGTTGAAATTATCTTCAATCAATCGGGCACAGTCCATTTACTATTAGGAGGTACTGAACTTTTAATTTCATTAGGTATTTTAGATTTTAAAAGGGGTGGATGGGGGTTTCTGTATAAAACCGGAATATGTTTCCCGGAATAAATACCTTATCTAAAAGAACTTTTCTCACACTAATTTTTTTCTTGTGCCATAACATGAGGATAAGCCTCAGTTAAATTTTGTAGCTAATTCTATCGAGGAAAGGTGATCGAGACAGAGTCGTGGGAAGGTGCATCCCTAAAGGTGGGTGGGGTTAAGTTGCTCCAAAAGATGGTAAGCGCTACGGCGGGGTTCCCGGGCAAAACGGAAGACCAAACTTCAGATGCAAAAAAAGTCGCCTGCAGCCCAACTGGGCCTGAAACGGCGGCTAGCGAACGAAATTGTTACCCCTGTCAGGGTCAGATGGGACCTGAAGTCTTTCAGTCCTGGCAAGTCTCCTGGCTCAGATGGCATATATCCAGTCCTCTTACAGAGGGTATCCGTTGTACCTGCTGGGTTCCCAGGTCAATTCGAGACGTGGGCACCCTGGAGATGGCAGCCAAAACGTGCATCAAACGATGCACACAAAATTGCCTACGTAATAAACGTGTAGCGGTTCGATGCTGATCATCTGATTTAATAATAAGCAGTCGTACTTCAAAATTTATCCTAATTCGTATGCTCGACGTCGAGGTCTAAATAAATTCTCCGCAATTCCCAAAACGACATGAACTTTTCTTCTTTCATCGTGAAGAAACAGACATATTTTGCCAATCTCAAAATTGTATTCGTAACCAGCTTGGCGAACAATTACAGCGTCTCCTTTGTTATACATGGTATCTCTTATAGTTACTCTGTTGCACTCTTAAATGGTTGGAGCTGAGTTTGCTTTTCGCACTGCTTCCTGTAGTTTTTCAGAATAAAAGTGAAGAGAGAAATTAGATGCATTATGTATTTGAACTAAGAGTCTCCAATCTGCTCATAATCAGAGAACACTTTAATAAAGCTCATCCTTTTCAGATAAAGTTTCATGAGATTGATCAAATTATGGAAAATTCTGATGGTTCTTTTTAAAAATGTATGCGTACTTTCGAACCTCCTACTCCACACTTTCACTAACGGTCCAGATTTATGAATCAAGTGAGGACAGTGATAAAGACAATGTTGTTTCGGTCGCAGTCCTTCTCGAACAGTGTTTGTCTTTGAAATTCTCGAAATTTTTTAAATCTCTGTGAAATCTTTTGAATATTTTTAAATCTTTGTGAATCGGTTGCAATCTGTTGAACTATCTAAAATTTTTGTGAAATCTTCAAATTTCTGTGAAATCTTTTGGAATCTTTTAAAATTTTTGTGAAATCTTTAAAATCATTGAAATCTTTGTGAAATTTTATTAAATCTTTTGAAACCTTCGAAATGTTTTTGAAATCTTTCTCAAATCTTTGTTTGTGAAATCTTTTTTGTTCGTGTCAAATCATTGAAATCTTTTGAAATCATCTCAAATTGATTGAAATCTTTTGATATCGTTTAAAATCTTTATGAATTCTCGCACATATTAGTGAAATCTATCCTTAATCTTTTGTACTCGTTTAAAATCACCCTTTTTGAAATCTTCAAAATTCTTGGAATCTTTTGAATTCCACATAAATTCTTTGTGAAACCTTTTGAAATTTGCTAATCAATTTTGAAATCTTTGGAATCTTTGAAATCTATTGTACTGTACACTTTTTCAAATCTTTGCAATTTTTGTACTCTTTTCAAATCTTTATGAAATTTTTAGGAAATCTGTGAAGTATTTGTGAAATCTTTTGTATTCATGTATAATCAATAAAATATTTGAAATCTTTGTGGATTCTTTTGAAATCTTTATAAAAAATTTTAATCGTTTCAAATCTTTGGAATGTTTTCAAATCTTGGAAATCTAGTTCACTGTACGATTTTTAAAATCACTAAAATCCTTGAAATCTTTCGAAAGTTATAGAATCTTTTTGAAATGTTCGAAAGCTTTGTGAAATCTTTTCAAATCTTCTAAAATGTTTTGAAATCTTCTGAATTTTTTAAAATATTTTTAAATCTTTGAAATCTGGTGTACAGTACCCTTTTTCAAATCATTGGAACCCCTGAAATTTTTTTAAGGTTATAAAATATTTGTGAAATTAATGTGAAAACATCGAAATATCAAAGTAAATAATTACCCTAATTTATTATAAACAATACTCTCACAGAGAAGAGAAAGGAAAACCGACCTACCTTTTATACCATAACAAAACGAGTAAGAGCCGAACCCCCTTTTATTTCTATTCATTCTGTTAATTTGTATCATTTTTCTTATTTTGACTTTGATGCCCTGATTTATTATCTTCATTTTTGTCTGACTATTTTCTTTCGCGTTATATAAAGCTGCTGGGTTCTGACTTATAAAGTAAGGATTATTTGTAAATTTAAGATTTTCTGAGAATCTCTAGTTATTTTGGAAATAAGAATTGTTATTTGGAAATCTAGAATGGAAAAATCTGAAATTGCCACTTGGCTATCTTGGTTGAAATTGTTTTCCATTTTTTAATTTGGGTATCTCGGTCTAAATTCTCAGTGTTGATTTTTTTCCTGATTTTAATTTTGTTCCCTGTTCTGAGTAGACGTCTTAAGAGCATCCCTAGGATGTACAAAAGACATGTTCCAAAAGACATGTCCCAAAAGACATGTTCCAAAAGACGTCTCGTGGATTTTCCGAAAACGTCTCTAGGACATCATTAATTTTTTTGCCCACTGGGTTGCAAATGCGTAGCGCCCTCTCTTGTACAAAATCACTGGTTTCAAGGCCATAATTATTGTGATATTGCAAAGTCTATATTGTCTAAATCCGGGAGGGCGGTGAGCCAACGTGCAAAGGAACATGAGAGTAAAGTCAGGCTAAAACATCTCACATTTCCTTGGGACGTTCCTAAGTGTCCGATGTCAGTCTAATCAACGTCTCTAGGACGTCCAATGTCCAATGTAGTAAAAGCATCCCTAGGATGTTCAAAAGGCATGTTCCAAAAAACGTTCTATGGATGTCTCGAAGGCGTCTCTAGGACATCGTTAATTTGTTTGCCCATTGGGAGGTCTACCAATGTTTTAACGAGGCATATCCTACCCGCAATTTTTCCAAGGTAAATATTCAATTCAGTAGATATAAACCATCACCAAAAAATTTCTCTTTTTGAAAGCAATTTAAAAAAAAATCTTTAATAGCACACATAGAATCAACATTGATCATTTTAGCTTCAATAATGAAATTCCGTTCTCGACTTGGAGGAATTTAGAAACTAGGTATTCGTGGATAATTTATGGTTGGGCGCCAAATTTTTCAGGGGATCTTGCAAATTAAAGGATGAGTCAAAAAGGTGTTACATCGAGAAAGAGTAAAGTTCTTTAAAATTCAAGAAGTTTTTAGTCATGTTGATTCAAGAAAACTTACAGAGAAAAGGATGTCCTGCTGACTAAAAGCGATTTTCAATCTGTTCTAATTTCTCCCGAGAGAGCTTGTAATATAATCAACCTTCTTTCGAATTCCTCTAAGAAATGTAAGAATTGTGAACATTACTGACATGGCATATATTTTTATTAAAAAAATGAAGTCAATTAATTTAAAAAGCCACCTGTAATCATTATGGCACCCGCTTGAAACTTTGTAGTTCTCCCGCAAAAGGAAAGATAATAATTTTGTTCTTTCGATACGATCCCTTTTCATGCTACCGGAAATATTTACGTAGCCCTGAGTTCATGAAAATTTTTTTGATAAAAAACAAAAAATACGTGCAAGGAAGCCCCTTTTTTCCACAGGCTGCAGAAGAAAAGGAAAATACAAGCGAGATTGAGAGAATTTGAGAAAATTGAGGCAAAAAACAAGAAAAGGAAATAATTTCGCAAGTCGTAAAGTCACAACATTTTTTTACGTACCAGGTGTTCTCTCCGCAATAGGGAACTTGTACAGCTTCCATTACAAGAGCCACAGTAAGTAAAACGAAGTATGTCATAATTGCGAAATTCATTTTTGTCGAGAAATGATCATACTTATTTGGCTTGCGTCGCGGCTTTTATACCATGCAAAGTCGTGTGTCTAACCCCACCAGGCCAAATCGAAGTTTAAAATTTCGACACTGCAATATTCCCTCCATTGTCCCTCCCAGAAATCTCTTCAATGTTTCTTCTTCATTAAAAAATGATGCAATGATTCTGAAATTACATTTCAATAGCAGCCGATCTATTTTATTCAGGGAAATATAAAATCCTGGATAACTCCTTACTAATTTCAGAAAAGCAGAGAATCTTCCATCCATATTTAAACCAAAGACAGCTTGTTTAGTGAATGGAAAATTTGAATGACATATTTTGGATAGCATCAGTTGATTCCGAAGTATAAGAGACACCTTGATTTATGTTTATAGAAAATAAGCTTAGATCAAAATTTTGTTGTCACTTATCTCAGGTCTGTTGTAGAACTTTCCAGGAATGAGTTCCCCAAGCTATTTAGTTGCAAGTATGACGTCAATATACAACTAAAGGCTAAGTGCTAATGCAAGGATTTATATAGGATGAAGAGAACAGGATTATTGCTTGCTCTTACTAGCTCTAGTTGAAACTACACAGCGCCCAAGTGGCTTCCGTTTGTTTTATCCCCAAACACCTGGCCAGCAGTCCACCTTTTCCTTATCATCATCCTCATCCCCCTCCTCTTTGTCACCCCTCCTTCTCCTTCTCATCCTCATTCTTCTCTCATAAATAAGAGTCCTTGATTGTGACTAAGTTATTATAGTCGGAGAGACCAACTTTTCCGTTGCCTTCGTAAGTTTCAGTTCTTTCTTCGACTAGCAGGTATATGGGTGGTATCCCCACAATCACCCTCATTACTTTCGCTGAGATTGTGCGGTACGCGCTGCACACTCTGATGGCCATAATCCTCTAATCTCTAATGAGTTTTAGCCGGTGTTTCTGAATATGCATCGCTGGGTACCAAACAGAAGCCGCATACAGGAGCTGCGAGTGCACAACGCTCGACAGTAGTCTTCTTTTGGACGCCTTCGGGCTACCTACGTTAGGTACCAGGCTAGCCAAAGCTGACATAATTCTCTCCGCTTGTTTCACCGTCTCCTCGAATTGACCTGAGAATGTGATCTTGGCATCCAACCACACTTCCAGCTATTCCCAGGCGCTAATAGGGGTGATTTTTGCCTTTTCACTTCAAAATGAAGAGGTCTGATTTTCTTCTTCGTGGTCAGTAGGACTGCTTCAGTCTTCTCTGGTGCCAGTGGCAGTCCTTTCTTCGTCATCCGCCATTTTCACGGTCTTGTCTATTTCTTGTTCTCGCAGGGCTTTAGGCATGTATTGCAACGATGCACAATTGAAGGCATTTTTGACGTCTATAGCAATGACAGCACATTAGTCAATTAGATCATGCGTGGAGATTCCGCATTGGAAACCCCCGCAATAATTACCTCTTCCTTCCTAGCCCGAATACTTCCACCTATATCCTGCAGGTAGTCTTCGAGATCCTCGATGTTCCTGTTGGGTGAAGCATAACATGCGCATACCGTGAAGGACGATGTTGGTATATAAGAGAAGCCTGCACCGGTACCATGATCTGTAACGACTACTCTCGGGTCTACTACTTTTATAGCTGTGCCCAAGTCGTCATCATACAGCCAGTCCTTCCTGTTCTGTATAGCCCTTTTGATAGGTTCGCTCAGAGCTTAAATTTCGGGATCTCGGTTCAGCAGAGTTTGCCTTTTTTTTGCTTCGACAACCTCAGTGATTTTTTTATCTGCGAAGCCCACTAATTCCACCCTTCTGGGAGCTCCAGTTTCAGCAGCCCATCAAATCGGGCATTCCACAGAGTCAGTCCAAGCACTGACTCTCGCGGAACTCCGCTCTTGATTTCCTTGACTTCGGTTGTGCCCTCTGCTTCCATCACTATTTCCCGTTCTGAGAGGTAAGTCGTTATCAGGTTTATCAACCCTTCATCTATCTCCCTTCTTTTGAGTTCATCCAGGATGTTCTGCCAGGATGCGCTATTGAAGGCGTTTTTTACGTCGATTGTTATGACAGCACAGAAGCGTCTACATTGTTTGGAGAATGAAGCCGCGCGTTCTGCTGCCATCACTGCTCTTTTGATGGCATCTAACGCTTGTCGACCTTTCCTGAAGCCAAACTGGTTTTCCGCCAAGCCTCCCTTTTTTTTTAGTTCTTTCTTCAGTCTCAAAAAGATTAGCTATTCATATAGCTTTCCCTCCACGTCCAGAAGGCAGATAAGTCTGTAAGAACTAGGACTTTCCGCAGGTTTGCTTCCCTCCCTCAGAAGAACAAGATTCGCTCTCTTCCATTCTTTTGGAAATTCTCTATTAGCAGCCAACTTGTTGTAGACTAAAAGGACGCATTCCGGTCTGCTCAGTGCTACTTTCCTCACTATTTCCGGAAGTATATTTCCTGGACCTGGAGCTTTCTCATTCTTCAATTTCTCTCTTGCCAGTTTTAATTCTTCTTCCGTGAAGTTGCTAAAGACCACATTTTCTGCTCGTTTGAAATTCACGGCTTCATGTACTGGAAAGAGTTGTTTCACTACTTCCTCCACCATTTGCATAGACAGCTGGGGCTTACGAGCTTCTCCTATAGTCTTCTTCATAACTATATCGTATCGCTTCCCCCATATGTCTCTATCTACATCTTCTAGAATTTAATTCCAGCTGCCTCTTTTAGCTACTTTAATACTTCTCCGTAGCTCTTTTTTGCATAGGTAGTATTCTTAAATAAAGCTCTCTTGAGTGCAGGAAGATTTTTCTTTGCTGTTCTGGTGACCTTTCTTCATTTTTGGTGACATACTCGCCAAAGTTTCGCAATTTTCTCATTCCACCAGTACATGGGCTGGCCTCCTTCGAATGTCATTGCCTTTGACATGCACTCGTTGCAGACTCTTATTAGCGATTCCGAAAAACCCTTTGCAGTTTTTGTTTCGGGAGCCTCTATTATCCCCTGTATAGCTTGCCGTTGTCTCTCCGGATCTATTTTTCTGGAATTCCAACCTCTCCTTGGTTGTTTCTTTATATAGATCTGCGCTTTCAACACCTCAAATACGACATAATTATGATCACTAAGTGATACTTTTTCGCTGACCTCCCAGTTTATAATCATGCTCCCGATTTTCACTGACGCTAGAGTTAGATCAAGTATGGATCCATATTCTTTTCTTTGAAATGTTGGCTTTCTACTAACGTTTTTTACATTTAGGTCATGCTGGACAATCCACTCTATTAGAATCTGGCCTCTTTTCTCCGTTGTCTTCATGCCCCGTTGTGGGAGTTGGTGTTGAAGTCTCCTACGACTATGAATTCTTCGCATCTGAATCTCATAATGCTTTCAATATGTTCAAGGGTTTCTCCTTAGTCTTCAATTTGCTTGTTGGAAGAGGCGTAGCACTTATAGATGGTGAAGGATGCAGTGACAACATAGGAAAAGCCTTTGCCTTCACCCTGTCCTCTTATCACTATTTCCGGGTCTGTGACTTTTATAGCCGTATCTAGATCTTCGTCAGAGGTCCAGTCATTTCTGTGCTCTATAGCTTTCCTATTTGGTTCACATACAACCACCATTCCTGTCCCCATCTCCTTGGCTGTAGCTGAGGCAAGGTCATGAGCTGGATAGCTCCTATTGCAATTAATCTGCAGGATCTTTATTCTGGTCATTTGGCCTATTTGCTGCCGCTGGTTTTCCTGTATCGCTTACAGAGTGACCTTTCGCTGTGAGTGTGTGATGTTCTTCCTGTTTGCATAAGATGCAGAAGGGCTGGTTTTGACATCGTACGACTCTATGACCTTCCTGTCTGAATTTCAGGCAGAGATATTGTCGGTTCACTCCGGTTCATTGTTCTTTAACATGCCCGTGTTACCAGCATCGAGAGCGCCGTATCTCCTTCCTTTCCATAACTCTGCAGTATGTCCAACCTATTTTTACCATGCCTTTTTGCGTCAGCCGGTCGGCGTCAGACTCGTAGAGTATCACCGTCACATTCTGTCTGTTTCCGTAGGCTGATCGCAATGCACTCACCTCGTATTCCTTGGGCCTCAGATCTATAAGCTTGTTCACTGTCTCTCTCATTTCCTCAACTGTCTTCAGTTCATCCATGTCCTTGGCATGGATTATCTTCTTTCTGACGAGGAGGGACGTTGGGGCATCTGGCATTTTTTCTTCCAGTTCTTTCTTCAGCACGTTGTCCCCAGGGCTAGATAAGATCAACTTTCAAGTTATTCAAAACCTTCCAGAAAACACTCTAACATTCGTTAAACATTTATAACCTAATCTTGGTTGAAGATTCTTTTCCAGATCACTGGAACAAATTCTTGGTTTTCCTAATTGGAAAACCCAATTCGGAAAAATTCCGTCCCATTGCCTTGGCATCCTGCTTTCTGAAACTCATGGTTGCAATTGCAGAATAGGGGCGTCACCTCTGTTTTGGCTGGAAAAAAATTTTTTCGGCAACAAACTATTATAATCTTTAACTGGAAAATAATTGAAGCGATTTGATTAGAGAAAAGTTCTGAATTATTGTTACTCTTGTCACTACAATGTCTCAAATATGGGTCTGTCACAATATGAGATGAAAAGACGCCCTTGGCTATCGATGGCAATCGAGATGTGTATGTCACAAAAATCAAAAATAGATATGTAATGGTCACAAAAATAATGTTGAGTAAACCCATACCCATTTCCAACGTCTTGTGGGGGCGGGTTAGCACCCCTTAGACTGGTCACAAAAATGATGTTGGTCAAATCCCTACCCATTTCCAAAGGCCCGTCTCCTCTTGTCTCAAGTGACAGCTGATGTGCTTGAAACTCTCCTCTTTTTGTCGACATAATAGCTTATGTCGGCATGAAAAAATATCTAAATATATTTTTATTAATTACAAACAATTCGATTTCAATTATTTACAGCGTTTCTGGCCGTACGGATGTTTAAAAACACCTAAACTGTGAGTTAAATATGATAATTCCAATATCGTGACAGACCCATATTGGAGACATCGTAGTAACAAAAATAATAATTTTAAACGTTTTCCTGATCAAATCGCTTCATTTATCGTTCAATTACACATTCCAATAGTTTGTTGCTGAAAAAAAAAATTTCAGCCAAACAGAGGTGACGCCCCTATTCTGCAATCTAACCAACTCATGGAAAGACTAGTGGTCAACAGACTGAACTGGTGGCTTAAGAACTCTTTGGTCCTCCCTCCTTCTTAGTTTGAATTCCGTAAGAATAAATCATGTGCTAAATTGCTTGCTACTTTTTCCACTGAAGAACACACAGCATTTGTTAATAACTCATACACAGCAGCCTTATTTCTGGACGTCGAAGCAGCCTATGATAGAGTCATCCCTGACATCCTAATCAACGACATGGCCAATTTAGGTATACCATGGAAATATCGCAGATTTTTTTTAAATCTCATTGCAGATAGAGAAGTATTATTTAGAGTCAACAATAAAAACATAGGACCGTATAAATTTAGTAGAGGCCTCCCTCAAGGCTGCGTATCAAGCCCTGTTCTCTATAACATTTATATGTTAGACTTACATAATCATCTCCACCCACTCTGCAAAATTTGACAACATGCAGATGACATTTGTTATTCATTTCACCTCAGGCGATCTAGGAGGATGCATCTAAATATTGCAAGAAAGTTTGGATACTTTCCAAAACTTCTTAAAATCCAGAGGCTTAAACATCTCTATCAGCAAATCCAAACTGACGATCTTCACTCAAAAGGAATTCCTCCCATTTGATGCATACCTCACACTAGACATCCAAATAATCCTCCCTGTACACGAAACGAAATTCCTAGGCATTGTTTTTGACTTGCACCTCACTTGGGAACCCCATTTCCAGGCTTTCATTCTAAGACTGGAACCAGTTGTCAACATTATCAAGTTTTTGAGACGGACTTGGTGGGGCTCTGGCCCTAGAGCCTTACGCATGTTATACCACTCTCTAATTAGAAGTATTTAAGAGTATGGCTCTCAAGCCTTATGTATTTACCACACCAAAATGTTCGACTGAATTTGCAAACTACAAAATAGAGTTTTAAGACTGTCCTAGGTTTCCGTATATCCACCCCTATATCAGTAATGTTTGTGGAGCTGAAAGAAACACCTTTATTTTTTCGCATGAAGTTTCTTAACAGAAAATTTATCCTAAAAATCTTTTCGACTAAAAACCACCCTCTGTTTCAACTACTCTACCACTCAGACCAGCGCACACAAGAAAAGGACAAACTTAATCTTCGCCAAGCTTTCCCACTCCTCAATGCTTTCGTCTCCTTGAAAAAATATACCCCCCACATTATTTACTCCACCACCTCTATAAATTATCTCCTTGATTACTCCATTCAATTTGAAGATCACAACGTTGACCTTCAGTTGGGTGATAAGTTACAAAAAAGCCCTCATCCAAATTTAGAATTTAGGAACTACATAGAGAGCAATCATAAAGATGACTTTATCTTCTCTACAGACGGCTCAAAGAAAACTGAAATTCAACATACAGGTATCAGTATCGCCTGCTCCACCATCCAGATTTTTAATGAACATAAACTTTTCCACCTAGCCTCTATCTATACAGCTGAAGCGATTGCGATTTGCGAGGCCCTAAATACCATACTAAGTGAGAAACTATCCCCATCAGTTATCTGCTCTGACTCCCGAAGCGTCCTTTCTTCTTGTCTTAACTTCAACAACCTAAAATCTAACTCATTCCACATCCATAAGATTAGAAACCTCCTCCATCTAGCTAAATCTCAAAACATTTTAATTTACTTCTACTGAATTCCTGGCCATAAGGGAATCTTTGGCCTTGCCAGAGTCAACTTCACAGACTCCTTCTCATGTCCCTGCGAAGATGATACGGAGGACATTAACCATGTCGTTTGGGCTTGCCCTCGATTTCTGGATCAACGGAAAATGCTTGAACAATCACTCATTAAAGCAAAGAGGTATCCTCCTTTCTGCGTGGAGACTTTTTTGTGTAACCCAAATGTGATTACCACATGTTCACTCTTCACGATTTGAATAATACCGCTTAAACTGCAAGCTTACTCTACAGCTTCTCCATCTATCTACTACAAGCTTGTATCTAACCATCAACTTGACGACGACTCTATATGAATCCATATACTTTGCTATGGCCGGATAGTTCCCGCTGTTACCGGCAAGGAGACCTAGTGCTAAAACCAAACTCTACAATGAAGAAGAAGAAGAACATATGGAACATATGGAAAGAAATCAGTTAGGATGGTTTGGACATGTTGAAAGAATGAATTGTGAACGACTGACCAAACAAGTGTATAAAGGTAAAATAAATAGCAGAATGCCCAGACGTAGACTGCCGAAAGAATGGTTACAATCTGCAAATGTCACAATAATCCCAGGATACATGAGAAGCCATAGAAACACGAGAGCTTGGTATGAAAAAATGTATGGACGTTAAGGAAGCTATATTAGTATGCCAGGACATTATAATTTTTATTGAACATATGAATAGGGATAGAAAATACAAACATTAAAAACAGTTGTTGAAAAAAGTCCAGAAGAGTCGACCTAAGTCGACTTTACATCTTGATTAATCGACTTTGAAACTCTAAAAAGTCAAAATCGATTGTGAAGTCGAAAGTCGACTTTTTATTGTGGCTTTCCATCCCTAGCCTGGAGCACTGCAGATTCTGATCACTGCAGCCACCACGCACTTCCTTATCCAGGCCCGATGGGGGCGCCGTTTTTGCACGAAGCGACATGATAACACATCACAGAGCTGAAAATTTTAAATGTATATATTTGATTATTAATTGCCAATATTTGTAACTATTAGTGTAGAAGCTGAATTGATACCAGAATTATTTCAAAAGACTATCGAAAAAGTAGAAGTAAAGCACAACATTCGGGGAACATTAACATTGCTTGAATGTATTTTTTTTTGCGGTATATGATAAATAATGTTCATTAAGGCCTATTCCGCTTTTGTTGGTGTTAAAAAAATTTTTTATTACAAAAAAATTTTGCCGACATGTTTCAGCCTGTAATTTTAGGTCCTTTTCAGGGCATATTCTAATTATAGAAAGAAAAAAAACGCAGAAGGCTGTGTTGAGTTTTTGAGTATCTTTGCCATTTTTTTAGTTTAGCTCTCTTGCAAACTTGTTAAAATTGTAAAATGTGAAAATTGTAAAAACGTAGCATTCACGGTATAACCTTAAAATATCATAGGAAACGTTCCTTGAGACTATATAATTATCAAACTACATTTTGCATTATCACATTGGCATCCATCTCCATGGCAATCCAGTTTATGAGCTCCAAGTACAAGAGCGACAGTCAGAAGAATGATGAAAAATATAATTGCGAGATTCATTTTTTTTCGAGAAATGCCAATACTTCTTCTACTTCCGTCGCTGCATGTATACCAGGCAATGTCGTATATATAACCCGTTCAGGACAAATTTTATCAGCGAAAAATAAACTCGAGTAAACGTATCTGTCTGAAACAAATTACAAGAATGTGTCATATTTTCCTCATGGGGGAGACTAGCCAATCAGCTGGCTACACATAACCAACAAGCAGATATAAAAAAAAACCCTCTTTTTTTTCCGTCTATATTTTATGCCCCCCCCCCCCCCCCAAACACACACACCTATTTTGCGTTATTTTTGCCGACTAAATTTGGATCTTGAATTTAATTAGAGGCGAGGAAACATCTTATTGTTTCTATGAATGATAAAAGTAGTTCAACCTTCAAACAAGTACTTGAATTTTCAATCAAAACAGATGAATTTTCCACAGCAAAAAAGATAATTTTCTAACAAAATAGTTGGATCCTCAACTAAAACAAATTCATTTCCAATTATACAGATGAATTTCCAAATAAAAAAGACAAATCTTCAAGAAGTATTTGAAATTGTAACCAAAAAACATTTTTCAGTCAATATAGAAAAAGGTCATCCAAAATCTTGAATTTTTAGGCAAGAAAAAATTGAATTTTCAACTGGAGAGATTATTTTTCAACTGAAAAAATAATAATTGTCTACCGAAAAAGACGAATGGAAATAAAAAATAAATTTGACGAAAATTTCCTAAGTTATTTTTCGAAATTAAATGAAAGAATGAATTTCACGTAAGTTTTCCAAGTAAAGATCTACTGAATGTTCATGATCAAATTTTTGGTGTATATATACTAATCGCTATATCATCAGGCCTTCCAAGTTGTTATTCACTTCTTTCAATTTGTAAAGTCATGAGAAAAATATTGTCGTTTATTGAAAGGTTTAGAAATTAGAGCAAGAGGTCGAGAAACATTTTAAACTTTATTCAAACTTACTTACGGTTAAACATTTTTCACTCTGTTGCAACTGTGAGTAGGCCATATTGACAGACTGTTACCGTGACCTAGTCTGGATCGGTTTTCTTGAACACTTCTTGTCTTCAGCTTTCCACTAGTTTTTTCTTTCTAACATTCTTTTAAAATTGTTCTTCCTACGTAATGATTCCTTTCCTCCAGCTATTCGGGAAGCATTTCCCTTTCCACACTCTTTATCAGATCAAAATGTTTTCTTTCACTGTCCCCCTCTGAAAACGCCCATGCCTCATTCGGTATTTCATCTTCTCCTGGTGCTGTCTTCCTTTTCAATTTCTTAATTTAGTCGCTTATTTCTTCGTCGCTAAGGTCGGAATCGTCTTCCTGTAGGTCATTCCTTTTCCCTTGAGTTTTTGTGTGAGTTTTTGTTCCTGCTAAGTGGTCCATGAAGTGCTCTTTCCAGTCCTTCATCTTTATTTTACTACTAATGCTGGGTTTTTCGTTCCTTTATTTGTTTATATACTTCCAAATATCTTTCTCCGTTTTTGCATTTTTTATCTCTTCTAATTCGTCATCCTTCTTTTTCTTCTCCTTATCTTCGCACATTTTCCTGAACTCTGTTCTTTCATGAGTGTAAGCTTCCCACGAACCTCCATTATCTTTCCATTTCCTGTATAAATTCTTTACCTTTCTCTTTTTTCTTGAACACTCGTTATCCCACCAACTTTTATGCCCCAATTCAAATCCGATTGACTTTACCTTTTTCTTTTTCATGCTGTTGTTCACTTTGTTTGCAAAACTATTCCACTCTCATACCGCAATCTCTTTTTCTGGTATCTGTTGGCAACACTGGTTCGCTCTGACAAATTCCATTTTCAATATACACCCCATTGTTTGATGATCTGATTCTATTCTATCCACTATTTTGGATTCTTCTATCATATCCAAACCTTCATAGTTAGTTATAGTGTAATGATTTAGTGACGACCCCCTTCCCCTCTTTTTACCCGAGTTGCCCACGTACGAAAATTCTCCTTGATTGTCACCTTCTAAGTTGCCGTTTAATGTACACCATCATTTACCTTCTACTAACTTCATTAGCTGATCTCCTTGTGTATTGGATACTTTGTCTTTGGATGCTCTTTTGGCTTCTTTCTTTGTTGGTCCTTTATGAATTGCTCCTTTTGTAGCCGTTCTTGCATTATAGTCTCCTCCTATTAGTAAGTCTTCATTTCCCTAATCGTCAATTTCTTCATCCAGTCTAGCTGTCAAATCCTTAATCTTGTCTTTACAGTACATATATTGTCCATGTGTTCCAGGTTTTGTTTCCTAGAGTGATTTTGCTGCCAAGGGCTCCTTTAAAATCCTTTGTTGCTCCTCTTATTCCTATTATTTCTTTCCTTGTTGCTGTAATGATGCCTCCACTTCCTCTTCCTTTCTTGTTTCCTCTCGTAGCAAATTGGCATACCCAATTAAACCCCTTAGGTAACAGTTGCCTGAATCTCGCCCAATCTTTCTCCTCAATCCAAATTTCTGTTAATCCGACATAATCAAAACTTTCTACAAATTTCCAGAAGTCCTTATCTTTGTTTCTGACACCAGCTACATTCCAAAAAAGAAATTTGCACCCCCTGCTCTCGTTCCAAGACTTTGTTCTTTGTTCAAGGTCGTTGGGGCTACTGAAAATTTGCATCTTCCCTTCTCTTGCTTTTCTCCAGGTCCCTCGAACTAATCCAAACTTGGTTAACCCATTATTTTTGGTATCCTATCTTTACTTCTTCACCCCGTTCTCTTTCAGTCTTGGCTATGTCTACCATTTCTTTTTGTATTCTCCTTTCTTCTCTGGTGAGATCATGATTGATAAAAATCTTCTTACCACTTAATACTTTTTTCCTTTTTATGATTGATAGCTTTTCTTCCGAGCTACCTATTTTCACTATTATTGTTTTATTTTCACTAAATCCTACAGCTGTGGCCAAGAGAATTTCCACTTCTGTGTCTAATTCTTTTTTGAAGAACGTCTCTACCTCTGCTTTTTTTGTTAGTACCTTCTATGTGTAGTCCTCTTATTACCACATTGTTTTTCCCCTTTTCTCCTGAGCTTCGGCGGCTCTTTTTATTTCCAAAAAGTCTCTATTGTATGGCTACTCCTCCTTTTCTCTATTGACAACTGATTCCCCCGCTTGCATTGAGTAATTTTCGTTCCTTATTTTATTTTTAATATCCACTACATTTTCGTTAATTGTCTCTTCTATAATCTGTTTATTCTCTTTGGTCCCTACGATGGAGTTAATTTCCACTATTTTACGTCTGAAATCCGTTATAGGTACTGGACAAAAATATCGCCATCAAAGAGTTGGGAAAAGAAAATTATTTTTCTTACGTAGCAACGACATCCTTCACAATTTACAGCTGCTACGCTTCCCCGAACAGAAAAGTCGAAGAGCTGGAGGCTCTCCTGCAGAAAATCGCAGAATGCATCAGATCCAGAGGCGAAAAATCGATAGTTAAAGGAGAATTCAACGCTAAATCCCCGAAATGGGGTATGAAAAGAACTGATGTTAGAGATAAAATAGTCACCGAATGGCTAGCGCAAAACGACCTGATCCTCAAAAACATGAATACAAATCCAACCTTCGTAAGGAAGAGCTACGGGTCTATACTTGATCTGACAATAGTCACGACTCTAATTGGCAACAGGATACATCAGTGGAAGGTCAGTGAAGAGGAATGCTTCAGGGACTATCTCATTTTCAAAGTTGAGGAAAAATCGAGATCCGTGCAGAAGAACCAGGGAAAAATAGGCTGGAGCACAAAAAAGCTAAACAAAGAGAAGCTACAACAGGCCATGGAAGGAATCCCAGAGAATTCGAACGCAATATCAGCGGAAATCACATTTTGAAAAATAATATTTCAAATAATTTCCAAAAATGGTTTTAAAAAATCTGACACATATTATGACTATTAAAATATTCTTCCAACATTAAAGTGGAACTAGTAGTTTGAAAATCCACCTTTTGGTGAAGATTCATCACTTTAGTCAAAAATTCATATCTTTGGTTGAGAATTTAAATATTTTGTTTAAAATTGTTTTTTTTATTAACTTTTTCATATGCGAATGTAACTTTTCTATTATTATTAGTTATTAGTTGTTGATCAGTTCAGTAAATATATACAGATGTTATTTTTTATATACTGATCCTTCAGTCATCTTTCTTGGTTGAATGTGAACTTCTTTGTTGAAAATTCAGCCTTCTTCTGAAATCAGTAGATCAAGAACTAACATCTTCGTATATAACTATTCTATTCTTGGTTGAAAATTGATATTTTTTTGTCGTTGATTCGAATAGTTTGTTGAAAAATAGTATTTTTGTTTGAATTCAACTGTTTTCTATTTAAGTTAAAAAAAATCATTCTTTGTTGAAACATCAACTACTACATTTTTGTCGAGAATTCATATTTTTCGGTTGAATAAAATTAAACAATTTGGTTCAAAACTGAACTACATTTTTTTTGAAAACTCATAATTCTGTGTAAAAATTCAATTATTTCGTAGTAAATTCACATTTTCGTTGGAAATTCAAATGTTTGGTTTTAAAATTCAACTGTTTTACGGAAAATTCATGTATTTTGTTAAACATTCTGCTTTTTTGGTAGGAATTATTCTATTTGGTAGAAAATTCATCTTTTTGTAAAAAAATTAACAATTTTGTCAGATAATTTTTTATTAAAAACCCAACTGCTTAGTGAAAAGTTGAACTACTTTATTGAAAATTCATTTTATTGTTGAAGTTTTAGCAAAGAATTAATTTTTAATCAATATAATGAATCTTCAACAACAACAAATGTATTATCAAACCAACAGTTGAATTTTTAACCGAAACGATTATATGTTTATAAAAAAATATACATTTTCAACAAGAAATATAATAGTTAAGTTTTCAGTTCAAAAAATCAAATATAAAAAAAAGTAATAATTTTCAATCAAAGAAATGAATTTTCAACCAAAAAGGTTAACTTTCTATCAAACAGGATAAATTTTCATCAAAATACATAAATTTTCAACCCAGCTTTAAAACTTCTAAAGAAATTTTAATGCAATAGTTTCATTTTTAACCAACAACAAAAAATAATAAATTTACAACTGAAAAGGTGAATTAGTCACCAAAATCATTTTTCCACAAAAGACATACAGTTCTAAATAATTTTTTTTTTTGATCAAACAATTAGTTTTCCAATGTTCAATTGGAACTTGGAACATTTTCGTGAAATTTATTTTTTAATTTAATTCAAAAAAGAAACTATAAAATTTTTGTGAAATATTTTTTTTTATTCCAATTCAAAAAAGAACGTGTTATTTTAATTTGCAAAATATCTTATTATTTTAATTCGGCAATCAACCCAGAAAATTTTTGTTTTTTATTTCAACTTGAAAAAGAATTCAGAAAATTCGTGTGAAATTAATTTTTCTTTATTTCAATTCGAAAGAGAAATTAGAACATTTTCTTGACTTTATTTTTTTCATTTTAATACGAAACATAATCAGAAAATTTTTGTGAAATTTATTTTTTTATTTTGATTGGAAAAATAACATGGAAAATTTTCGTGGAATATTTTTTTTTATTTTAATTCGAAGAAGAACCTAGAAAAATTCGTGAAATTTATTTTTCATTTTAAGGCCATGTGACGAGTGGGTCACGTGACCGGATTCCTACCTTTCCAGCACTTTTTTTTATTTGTCAACTTATTTTCACACGAAACGCCACATCGAGTTGAAAATTTAGGATACTAAAAAAAAGCAATAAGAAAGGTGGCTCTGGTCCTAAATTGTAATAATCATGAAAAAAGTTTTTTTTTGTAAATAATATTTTTTTGCTTTTTTGATGATTATTACAATTTAGGACCAGACTCACATTTCTTAGTGCTTTTTATTTATTATCTCAAATTTTCAACTCGATGTAGCTATTCGTGTGAAAATAAGTTGACAGATAAAAAACTCATCACATGGCCTTAATTTGAAAAAGATTCCAGAACATTTTCGTGAAATTTATTCTTTGTTTTAATTCGAGAAATAATTAGGGAAATTTCAAGAAAATCCAACTATTTTGGATTGAAAATTCAACTGTTATGTACAGCATTAATTTTATTGGTTTGAAAATTCAACTATTTTGAAGAAACTTCGCCTATTGGATTACAAATTTAACAATTTAGTTGATTTTTTTTTTCTTGACTGAAACCTGTATTTTTGGTGAAGCGCACTTAAATGCAAACTGAATTAATAGAATCTGATATGAAAATGTAACTATATTGATTACAAATTTTATGATTTTGTTGAAAATTCGTATTTTTGGCTTGAAACAAAAATTTTATCCTGAAAAATGAAAAAATGGCATCAAAATCTTCCAGATTTTCTTTAACGTTGTAGTGAAGTTTTCAAAACTTAAAATTATTCTTTTGAAATTAAACCTCTATCATAATTTAAAATTTTCTCAGAAATTTATTGTCGGTCATGACAATGTGTTTACCTGTACCAACAGTGTACAAATTTCGGAAATTAAGTTATTCTATGTTTTTGTCTCTAATTTCATTTTCACCATCTCCTCAAAAATGTTGAAAACCTGTAAAATTATAGTGCGGTAGCAAAATCTTGAGAACAGAATTATTTCAAAATATTAAAAAATTATCTACAATCGACATTTTCTCTTTCATCATTAATGTTTAGAAACATTCAAAAATAAATGTTATCATGAGATAAAATGACTTGCCTGGAAATTCTAATTCACAAACTTGATGTAGCAGAACATTCGTAATCTTTATTAATAGGTAAACAAACTGAAAACAGCGGGCTCTGAGAGTCATATTTGCCGAGTGTCGCAAAAAATCAGATTTTCGACAATAATGTATGCGAGATATCGTTACATCATTTTTTTTGTTTAGATAGAATGCTTGAATGACGCCGTACCGGAGTTAGTACATTGAAAATGATTATAGCCGCTGGAACTCTATTCTCCGTTCTAGCAATTTTCGTCAATTCTAAAGGTAAATATATCATGATTTTTCAAGAAACTGTTATACGCGGCTCGCATAGTGCGGGACTCTTTTATTGGTAGATTTAAAACACTCTCGCAGACGACGTTCATTCTTCCAGTAGGCAACCATCTTAAGATTAAAATAACTTGTAATTAGACCTGCGAGTAAGAGAGAGAAGGAAGTACTGTGTGAAGTGACGTCAGCAGTGACGTCAGCAAGACGGCAGGGCGAGTAGAGGCGAGAGTCGCGAGTAGAGCGCCCGCGAAAATCGACGCGCGCATCTCCCTCCATCGAGTTTCTACCCTCTCCGCTCGACACGCAGTGCTCACGCAGCCTCCCCGTTAAAAGGGCGCGCACTGGCATAGAACGTCAAAAGTGTTTGGGAGCTGGTAGCAAGAGCCTTCACGCTAAATCCTATAGCTGGAAGCCAGCCATATGTCTTCACGAGCAAGCCATTGCCGTGATCAACCACTTGCACACACAGTCTCCAGGTATCTCTCTCGATCTTCAAGAGCCTTTAGCTGGAAACCAGCCAGACGCCGCCTGAACACGCATCTCCCTCACCCTCTTCTGAAGACGAGCCAGGACTTCGACAAATAAGAACTCCGACTCTGTAAAATCATGATCAGATAAAGAATACGAATTGAAATCAAACGAAACATAATTTTTTCTTGTTACTTGAATCCCCCCCCCCCCTTTCCTCGGCTACCGGGCTAGCTGGCATACCAGCCCGCCCGTTTCCGCTGAGACAGCTGGCATACCAGCAATTTCAGCCGACACACTGACTAACTTCATCTCTTTCCCACTAATTAATGAATTGAATCTTCGTTAATCAAATTCTTTTCAGGAGAAAATCGAAATCAAAAACACCCGCTCAACTCGCCATCTCTTTCTATCTTAGGAGATAGATAAATCAATCCCTTTTTCCACCTCCGTCGACATTTTTCCTCTCACTCCTTTCTCTTGTAATCTCTATATCACTCTTCCATCCACTATCTCTTTCTATGCTATGAGATAGACACATCACACCCTCCTTTCACCTCCCTCGAAATCTATCAACCATACATCCGTCCTTAAAAAAATTGCCGTCCTTCAAAAAAATATAAATTCCCAAATACGAAAGATCAATTTTCAATTAAACATCTCAATTTTCAACGAAAAATGAAGTAGGTGCATTTTGGTTGAAAATATTGACTCGCAACAACAACAAAAAAACGAATTTTCAACAAAATAGTTAAATTTTCACTTGAAGAGATGATTTTGCACAACAATTATGAACCTTCAACATACAAAAAAAAAAGAGTTCCACAATTAACTTAAAAGATGATTTTCTAACGGAAATTAATTTTCAAAAATTGGTATAGTTACAGTTTCAACCAAAGAGATGAATCTTGAACCAGAAAAGTGAATATTTAACAAAGTAATTCAATTTTCTAACAATTATTGAAATTCTTTACCAAAAAAGTTGACTTTTTAACAAAATAGTTGTAATTTTCAAAACGAACCAAAATTATAATAATAGATAATTCATATTATACTATACGTAAGAAGATTCACCCATTTCTGTTTCTCCTTACAGAATTGAGTCCGGCACAGAGTTTTTGGAGCTTATTTCCTGAATCCCTCGGTGAACAGTTGCCTCATGCCAAGACACTTAAATATAAAGATACTTACAAATCATGGAATATACGGAAGCTCGTTGATAAAAAGGTAACCGAATTCGATTCACATTCAACTTTATTGGCAAGGGCTCAGGTCATCGTTGGATGGGTGTCCGACGATAGCATTGAACCGTTATCCGATTTGTCTGGCAGAACAGATCATGTCTTTGACTCAAAGAAGAAACATTTTGTAAAGCTCGACGAAAGTGATCTTCAAGCACTGGGTGTTGGCCTCCTTTTGATAACGATTCGTACTATTGATGAGTCTTCTCCTATTTGCAGACCAAACGCAAAGTCAAAAGAATGCCGTATGGCAATGCAAACTGTATCTCTCGCCGGCGAGTAAAACCTCAAGAAGACCATCATTCGAATTAGTTAAGTCTTCAATTACTTAGTCCAAATCAAGATATGGCCTACATATGCTTACGAAGTTTCGTCAATCTCGCCCCTCGCAACAAGCGAGTTTTTATGTCATATATTTTTAATTGAAACCAACTAAGCTAAATTACAAGTTTTTCTACTCTAAAATTGTAATCTTCAGCAGATGTCAGCTGTTAGGTGCAAACCTCTGAAGCTCTAATGTACAATAAAATTCACCAACGAAAGCTTTTGTAATTTTCAACCTCGTAATGTTAAAGCCTAATCCCTAAAGGCCTCAACCATAAATTAGCAATATAAAACCAAAACACGACATCATTTGTGATCCAAAGTTGGATCAAAGCATTACAATCAATTGAAATTACAATGAAAACTTTGCGTATTCTGGTTCTCACTAATAATAGTCTATCCGTGTAAACATCTGAAATTTTTGAAATAAATATATTTGACATTTTACTTACTGTGTTTTTTTCCCAAATTTCTCTAAATTTCCTCAGTTCTTGAAATGTTCAGAATTTCTGAAATTCTTCGAATTTGCTGAATGCCCAGACTTCCTTAAATGTTCCGAATTCTCTAAATTTGATGAATTCACTAAAAATCCTTAATATTCTCTGAATTTCCTCAGACACATGAATTCTCTTAAATGCTCTGAAATTTCTAGTATTTTCAGAATTCCCAGAATACGCTGAATTTTCTAAATTCTCTGGATTCCTTGAATTCTTCTAATTTCTGAAAATATCAAAATTCCTTGAGTTCTCGAAATTTCTAAAAATCCCTGAATTTCCTTAATTCTTTGAATATTCTGAATTTTCCTATTTGTTTTGATTGAGCTTTTGCATTTTTCTTACAATTAACGATAGATTTGACGGAAAAAGCCTATTTTTCAGTATTTTGCCAAGTCCGTCGTTTTTTGTACGAAAAAAGCAAGATTTCAATTTTTCAAAAAGGAAATTTCCAGTAAATAATTATTATCTATAATAGGAAATGGAACACATCCATAGGGGAACTTAGATGGCACTAATAAGCAATGAAGATATAGAAGGCGCATGTACAATGCTCCGAGATATCACTGTTAGGAGCACGGCTAAAGTGTGTGGTACTGCGGTTTGTAGGAAGAATGTCTGGTGTTGCTCTCAAAATTTAAATTAGTAAAACATAACTGATAAATTATTAGTTGAATTCTACGTATTGCTGTAGCTAGAATTCAGTCACTAAAAATTAGTAAAAATATGCTGATGCATTTAGTAATTATTGCTTCATTGTTGATGATCCTACGTCAATTAATATAATGCAATCAATATTTTATTCATTTATATCCTTAATGTCAAATGCAACTCCATGGCGATATGAACAGTGATAATATAAGACAACTGCATACATGAAACAAGGTTTAGTCTGAAATCAAAAAGTGTGCACTGAATACTTAACATTATTTTCCAAGAAAAATGTTCAGTTTTCCCACCAAATATGTAATTAATTAATTCGTAAACTATCAAAATACGTATTTTTTATCGCAGACTTGACAGTCTTTCCCCTATTTCCCTCTTCCCTAATTTTTCCCCATAAAGCAGACTTAGGGGATGATATATCAAAAGTAGTATTTCATTCGTATTCTATGGCTAATTGTGAAGAAAAATGTTTAATTGCAACTCGTTTCAGCTAATATTGGGGATTCTGAAAAAAATTTACAGAAACGTATTTTATTAATATTCTTCAATGGTAAATTTTTTTTTTTTTTAATTAATTTTCTTCACCTGGAAATTTAACTATTATATTTCTGGTCGAGAATTTATCTGCTTTGATAGACATTTAATCTTTTTGATGAAAAATTCATCTGTTTGGTTGAAAATTCAACTATTCCCAGATAACAAAATGTCTGCAAAATAATGGCGTATTCAAATGCATATGTGCATATATAATTTTAATTTTCACTGAATTATCAAACTTATGACATCAGTGCCACCGTACAAACTAAAAAGAAAATAGCATTCAAAAGAATTCTTTAAAGTGATAAGAATTCAACAGAATTCAAAAGAAATCTAAAAATTCAACAGAATTCAAAAGAAATCGAAAAATTCAAATGAACTTGAAGAATTACGGGAATTCAAAAGAATTAATAGGATTCAAAAGAATGCATAAGAATTCAAAAGAATTCAAGGAATTCAAAAAAAATCAAAGAATTCAGAAGAATCCTAGGAACTTTAAAGGATTGAGAAGAATTCAAAGAATCCAAAGACATTCAAAGAAATGAATTTTTAATTTCAGTTTATTTATTCTAATCGTAAGTAAGTAAGTGTCCGAGTAATCGTGAAGGTCTCAATAATTATGTAACTTACTTAATGTATTATTAACAACTCTGATGAAAGTAACATTCAGAAGAGAAAAATAACATTTATTTTTAGCATTTTGAATTATGAAATGGAATTTCAATTAATTCAAAGTATACAGAAAAAAAATCGACGTCACCATTGTTGTTACTAAGATCACGATACTGGGATGTTTACCCAATTACTTAATTTTTAACGCAAAGAATTCAAAAGAATTTAACAGAATTCATAAGAATTCAAAGAATTTAAAAGTCTTAATAGAATACACAAGTATTTAAACAATTGAAATTAATTTTCAATTTTAGGTCATTAGTTTTATTCTTAAGTAATACTTAATTTTTAAAAATTCGGGGAATTGGAAAAAAATTTTAATTACAAATAATATAGAAATTGCAAGAGAATTCAGAAGAATTTAAAGAATTCGAAGCATTCACCGAGGGTTCAATAGAATTCAAAATAATTTAAAGAATCCAGAAAAATTCAGAGAATTCAAAGAATGAAAAATATTCATGGAATGAAAAAAAATCCAAAGTATTCAAAGAATTCATGAGAATTCAGAAGACTTCATAAGAATTCAAAATAATTCAAAAGAATTCGAAGAATTCAAAAGTCTTCAAATAATCCAAAAGTATTCAAAAACTTCAAAATAATTTTTAATTCTAGGTTGTTCGTTTTAATCTTGAGTAATACTTAACTTTTGAACTCGAAGAATCGAACAAAAAACAATTTTAATTCAAAAGAATTCGAAGAGTTCAAATGAATTCAGAAGAATTCAAAAGAATTTGAAGAATTCATCAAAAAGTTTAATAGAATTTTTAAAAAATTTAAGAATTCACAGAATTCAAAAGAATTCAGAAGAGTTCAAAAGTCTTAAAAGAATTCAAAAGATTTCGAAGAATTCAAAATAATACGAAAGAATGGCAAGAGTTCAGAAAAATTTGAAGAATTCCAAAAAATTCGAAGAATTCAAAGGATTTCAGAACTCGAAGAATTCAAAGAATTCCAAAAATACTAAGAATGCAAAAAATTCGAAGAATGAAAGAATTCAAAAGTATTTAAAGAATTCATGAGTATCCTTGTGGCTAAGTCTATATTAGAGAAACCGGGAGGGCGGTGAGCCAACGTGTAAAGGAGCATTACAGTGAATTCAGGCTAAAACATTTCACGCAATCAGCACTAGCTGAGCATCATATCGAAACAGGACGTAGCATTTCACTGGACAAAACAAACTTTATTGCAAAAACGTACAATATTTTTCCGAGAAAACACAGACAAGCCATCGAAATCTTAAAACACCCTGATAACATCAATCGGGACAATGGATGTAATACCAATCCGATTAGGCTTTCCGTCCTCCCGGTTTTTCAAAAAGAAGATTTGATCGGTCAATCAAGTTCGACTAGACCCCATCATGGGGCGCTCAGGCCAATCACAGGCATCGTAGAGAATATATATATAAGAACAACATAACCTGAAACTTCAGCTTCAGGTCAGCCCTGAAGAAGTAAGCTGCAACGAAAAAAGTGTTGTGGCCAAGCAAATTGTTTAGCCTGAATAAAACTCAAAGAATGTCTTCCTTTATATGAGCACGAATTTTTTTAAAATATTGGATAATATAGAAAAGTAGGGAATTTTATTAACTTTTGAGGGTCTTAAAATGATTTTAAGAGATTTTAAGCGTTTTCGATGGTTACATTAAATACACGGATTTTAGAGGATTTCACAAGATTAAAAGGAGTTTTGAAAGATTCTATAAAACATTACGGCTCTAAAAACATTCTGATAGAATTAAGAATATTTAAGGGATATTCAATAGATTCTGAAAGATTTTTATTTTGAGATTTTGAGATATTTCTACGAATTTTGATGGCTTATAAGGGATTTTTATTGAATTTTTGAGATTTCGAGCAATTTCAATTTTTTGAAAACATTTCAGTCTTAAAAAATGTCACGGTATTTCCGCAGTTTTGAATGGATTTAAAGGGTTTTGCAAGGAGCTAAATTATTTTTAATTTTCGCATCATTTAAAAAATTATATTCGATTTACAAAATATTTAAGAGAATTCGTGCAATTCTAACATGTTTGCAAGGATTTCAATGCCACGAGCATTTTTTGGTCAAATCTCTCGTTCTTTGTAAGAAAAATGCAAAAAGTCAGTTTCTCGAAAACAAAAGTTGAGAGAATTCAGAATGTTCAAAGAATTGAGTTGAAAATTTCAGAAAAAACCACTACTATCTAGTATTAATCTAAAAGAAGATAGCAATAAACAATACAAATTTGTTTAAATTATTATTATTAATACATATTGATACAATCTTTTTTCAGCATTATAAAAAATTCTTATTTTTGTAACTTCATTCGAACAGTCTGTCAATATGACCGACTCACTGTTTCAATAGTCAAAAATGTTACACCATTGTGTATTTGAAAAAATCTGTCTTTTTTGCTTGGAAATTCATTTATTTGGTTGTTAATATAACTGTTTGGTCATAGAAAAAATTTTCGTCGGAAATTCGTCTTTTCAAGTTGAAAATTCATCTTTTTTGGTAGAAAATATTTTTTGGTAGAAAAATTAAACTATCTTGATGGAAATGCAATTTATTTCAACTTGAAATCTTAGTTTGGGAGTTTTGGCTTTGTTGTTTAAAATTTTTTTCAATTTTTGATCAATCATTTCCTTACTTGTAAGTTTGCAATTAGTAGTCTTTTCAAAAATATGTTCTCATTCATATAATTGTAAACAACGAGAAACCCGGGATTTCTTTCCAATTTTTTGAAAATTATTCGTATCGTGAATAGAGGAAGATAAAATAGATCAATTGTGAAAAAATTTTCTAGTTTTCCTGTTTCCAAGCAATAATTTGTAAATATCTCATCTAGGTAGATGTCAAATAAGAGGAACCGGAATGCATGACTCGGCCGATTTACAAGATGAAAATATTTTTCGATCATTGTTTGAATGAAGTTTAAAATGTTTCTCAACCACGTGCTCTCATTCCTAAACCTTCTAATAAACGACAATATTTTTCTCATGACTTTACAATTCGAAAGGCCTAATGACATAGCGACTAGTATAAATATACCAACAAATTTCTTATAAACATTCAGTAGATCTTGACAATTTTTTCTGAACCTACTTGTGAGTATTTATTTTTCATATTAACACGAAAAAAAAGTTACAACATTTACGAGAAATTTTTGTTTTAATTCGAGAAATTACTTGGAAAACTTACGTGTGAAATTTACTTTCTTATATTTTTCTACATGAAAATGTTTTTTCCAGAATAGCACATGATGTAATAGAAATGTGCGCCAAGTAAGCCGAAGATAGAGGCAAAAAAGGATTTTATAGCCTATTAAGATGTTAATTGAGTCTTCATATAATTAGAATCTTCTGAAAAAATCGTTATTCTGTTCAAAACCTTCAATATTCTTCAATTGCTTCATTTTGGAAATCTTGAAAAATCTGGATTTTGTTTTAGCTAATAATATTTCTAATACTCCTATAAGTATCTTTTGAAATAATTCATATTTCTGAAAAACAAATATAATCCTGAAAAATGAAAAATGGTCTCAAAATCTTCCAGGTTTTGTTTAAAGTTGTTTTGAAGTCTCTAAAGCTCAAAATTATTCTTTTGAAATAAAACCTCTATCATAAATTAAAATTTCTATGTTTTTGTCCATAATTTCATTTTCATCATCTCTTCAAATGTGTTGAAAACTTTTAAAATTATAGTGTGGTAGCAAAATGTTGAGAACAGAAATATTTCCGAATATTAAAAAATTATCTACAATCGACATTTTCCCTTTCATCGTTAATGTTCAGAAACATTTTAAAATAAATTCTATCATGAAACAAAATTACTTGCTTGGAAATTCAAATTCACAAAATTGACCGAGCAGAACATTCGTAATCTTTATTAATAGGTAAACAAACTGAAAACAGCGGGCTCTAAGAGTCATATTTCCCAATTGTCGCAACAAATCAAATTTTTGACAATAATGTATGCGAGATATCGTTACATCATTTTTTCCAGATAGAATGCTTCTACGACTTATTCTCATGAAAAGGATTTTTTCTAGCGTTATCTCGCCTGAGGCTTTAATTTAAAAGTTTGAATAAGATAATGAATGACGCCATACCCGAGTTAGTACATTGAAAATGATTGTCGCCGCTGGAACTCTAGTCTCCGTTTTAGCCATTTTCGTCAATTCTAAAGGTAAATATATCATAATTTTTCAATAAACTGTTATAAGCGACTCGCATAGTGCGGGACTCTTTCATTGGTACATTTAAAACACTCTCGCAGACGACGTTTATTCTTCCAGTAGGCAACCATCTTGAGATTAAAATAACTTGTAATTAGACCTGCGAGTAAGAGAGAGAAGGAAGTACTGTGTGAAGTGACGTCAGTAGTGACGTCAGCAAGACGGCAGGGCGAGTAGAGGCGAGAGTCGCGAGTAGAGCGCCAGCGAAAATCGACGCGCGCATCTCCCTCCGTCGAGTTTCTACCCTCTTTGCTCGACTCCCACGCAGTGCCCGCGCAGCCTCCCCGTTAAAAGGGCGCGCACTGGCTTAGAACGTCAAAAGTGTTTGGGAGCTGGTAGCAAGAGCTTTCACGCTAAATCTTCAGCTGGAAGTCAGCCATATGTGTTCACTAGCAAGCCATTTCCGTGAGAAACCACTTGCACACACAGTCTCCATGTCTCTCTCTCGATCTCCAAGAGCTTCCAGCTGGAAACCAGTCAGAGGCCGCCTAAACACGGATCTCCGTCACCCTCTTCTGAAGACGAACCAAGACTTCGACAAATACGAACTCCGACTATCTGTAAAATCATGATCAGATAAAGAATACGAATTGAAATCAAACGAAACATAATTTTTTCTTGTTACTTGAATTCTTCCCCCCCCCCCTTCCTCATCTAACGGGCTAGCTGGAATAACAGCCCGCCCGTTTCCACTGAGACTGCTGGCATACCAGCCATTTCAGCCGACACACTGACTAACTTCATGCCTTTCCCACTAATTAATTAATTGAATCTTCGTTAATCAAATTCTTTTCAGAAGAAAATCGAAATCAAAAACACCCGATAAACTCGCTATCTCTTTCTATCTTAGGAGATAGATACGTCAATCCCTGTTTCCACCTCCCTCGACATTTATCCGCTCACTCCCTCCTCTTGTACTCTCTATATCACTCTTCTATCCGCTCACTCTTTCTATCCTATGAGATAGACACATCACACCCTCCTTTCACCTCCCTCGAAATCTATCAACCATACATCCATCCTTCACAAAAATGGCAACATTCCCTCTAACTCCCTCCTTCAGTTCTCCTACCTCGCCTGTCTCTTACTATCTAATGAGATAACTCCTTCTCACTTTCTCTTAGTAGATAAAAATCCATTATCCCCGACGATTATCCTTCTTACTGCTACCTCTCGAATCCCACTTAAAAGTAAGGAGCATATCACAATCAGGTTAATTTTCTTTAAAAAAATATAAATTCTTGAATAAAAAAGATCAATTTTCAATTACACATCTCAGTTTTTAACGAAAAATGAAGTAGGTACATTTTGGATTAAAATAATAATTCGCAACAAAAAAGAACAAAGAATTTTCAACCAAAGAGATGAATCTTCAACCAAAAATGTAGACTTTCCAACAAAATAGTTGCAATTTCCAAAAAATAATTCAATTTTCAAACGAACAGTAGGTTTTTCGACCAAACGAGATGAATTTTGAGCAAGGATCATCTTTTCCTCTAAAATTGGTTACGTATTCTATAGGCGGCCTCTCATATGTATTAGAAGTGTGATGAAATGAACCAAGAAAAATGCAACCCACACATTATATTAATTTTTTGAAGCCTTACATTTTTCGTGTGACAGCTAAATATTTTTCATGCATGTCCCTATTTAATCATTTTAATTTATATTATAATATAAGTAAAAAGATTCACCCATTTCTGTTTTTTTCTTACAGAATTGACTTCATCACAGAGTTTTTGGAGCTTATTTCCTGAATCCCTCGGTGAACAGTTGCCTCATGCCAAGACACTTAAATATAAAGATACTTACAAATCATGGAATATACGAAAGCTCGTTGATAAAAAGGTAACCGAATTCGATTCACATTCAACTTTATTGGCAAGGGCTCAGATCATCGTTGGATGGGTGTCCAAAGATAGCATTGAACCGTTATCCGATTTGTCAGGTAGAACAGATCATGTATTTGACTCAAACAAGAAAAAGTTTATAAAAGTCGACGAATTTGTCCGTTATGCACTGGGTGTTAACATGGAGTTGTCAAGAATTTTGCGTGAAGATGCACTTGTTCCTATATGCAGACCAAACGCAAAGTCGGAAGAATGTCGTATAGCAATGCAGACTGTATCCATCGCCGGCGAGTAAAACCTCAAAAAGACTATCATTCAAATTACAGTACACTCCCGCTTACTGCAAGCTCCGTAAGTTCCACTTTTTGTCACTTCTCCTCCACACGTATTTTAACGCACACTTCATTGTGCCTCCCACTTGAGCGACTGCGAGAGGCTGCGAGTCTCTGCGCATGTCCCAAAGTGCGAGCTCCACCGCAGCGTGATTATACGACGAAGCAGAGTGGGAGTACTCAACAAGTGCCGAATTCTTGGAATTATACTCTCCTACAGCCATGTCAGACTGGCACTTACCGGGAGTGTACTGTAGTAAAGTCTTCGATTACTTGGTCCAAATTAAGATATTGCCTACATATGCTTAAGACGTTTTCTAAGTCTCGCCCCTGGCAAGAAGCGTGACTTCATCTCATATCTTTTCAATTGAAACTGACTAAGCTAAATTACAAGTTTTTCGGCTGTCAAATTTTACTCTTCAGCAGATGTCAGCTGTTAGGTGCAAAGCTTTCAGTTTCCTGAAAAGAACAAGCCCTAATGTACAATAAAATTCACCAACGAAAGCTTTTGTAATTTTGACCCTCGTAATATCGAAGCCTAATCCCTAAATACCTTAACCATAAATTAGTAATGTAAAACCAAAACACGACATCATTTGTGATCCAAAGTGTGATCAAACCATTACAATCAATTGAAATTACAATGAAAACTTTGCGTATTATGGTTCTCACTAATAATAGTCTTATCGGTGTAAACATCTGATATTTTTGGAATAAATATATTTGACGTTTAACTTACTGTGTTTTTTTCCTTTTCAGTTAATGATTTTCTTATTTTCTGAAACATAAAATACTTCGAATAAAGAAAAAACCTTGAACCTTTATGTCTTCTGATATTACTAGTATCAGTAATTATAGTTAAATTGTTTTAATCTGTTGAGATGACAATTTTCTAATTTCAATTAGGAGTTTTTCTTTCAATTCAACCTTTTTGATTAATTTCATAAAGAAGTAAAAATTTTCATTTCTTCTTCAAAAGTTAGGAATTAAATTAGCTGAGAACAATAAAATTTGACAGATTTTCCAAATTTCTCTAAATTTCCTCAGTTCTTGAAATGTTCAGAATTTCTGAAATTCTTTGAATTCGCAGAATGCCCAGACTTCCTTACCAGAGATTAACTCAACTGTTTTATGTTTAAAATTGAAATCGTTTCTGATGACATATCCACTATGTACATTTATCGTTTATGTAGTTGAAAATTAACTTTTTCGATAAAAATGCATATTTTTCGATTAAAAATTCTATTGTCTTATTGAAAAATTCTCGTTTTAACTTGCATATTAATCAATTCGGTTGAAAATGTATTGTGGTGGCAAAATGACCAGAACAAAATTATTTCCTGATATTAAAATATCATTTACAATCGAAATTTTCACTTTTATCATTAATGTTTAGAAAGATTTGGAATTAAATTTGATCATCAAATAAAATTACTTAGTTGGAAGTTTGAATTCATAAAATAAAAATACAAATATATAAAAATAATATAATATATAATATAAAAAAAATATGAAGTCATATTTGCCTAGTGTTGTATGAAATCAGATTTTCGACAATAATGTATGCAAGATACCGTTACATCATTCTTTCAGATGAGATGCTTGTTTAATAATTATTACTGAAATTCAAAATTTTGAGAAAAACTGCAATTTTATAGCATTATTATAAAATAAAATTATTAGAAATGATAATAATTTGTTTAAACAATTCATGTAAGCATCTAATTATCAGTATAAAGTAGTATTTCATGTACAAGAAACAATGTGCATTAAAAAAGCCGCAAAAAATCATAATTAGCGCTAAAAACTCGCAAAACTAATTTTTTCACCAATGGGGTTTTTTGTGACCCCGTGAAGCAAACTTAGGGGGTGATATTTCAAAATTAATATTTCATTCGTGTTCTATGGCTAATTGCGAACAAAAATGTTGAGTTTCAACTCGATTCAGCTAATATTAAGGATTCTGAATGAAATTTACAAAAACGTATTTTTTTCTTATGGGAAATTCGTGTTGAAAAATATAATTTAAAAAAAAATGGATTTTTCTTCTGGTGGATTCGAACAAATTTCCATGCGATTTGCATAAAAATTTGAGAAAGAAAAAGAACTTGGACCCCCTTAGTGTTCATGGGCTACTTTTTCACAGAGTTCTGTTTTTGATTTTCTAAAATTTATTGGTTGTATATTTACCATATTTTCCATAGAAAATTGAAAATATTCAGCAAAATTTTAAAAAGTTATTTGCCTGAAATAAGAATAAGCTTGAATGAGTGTAAAATAATTGAGTCTCTTCAGATTAGTAGAAAATTAATTATTCGATTAGTTGAGATATTTATTAATTCAGTTGTGGAAAACAATTAATTGGTTGATGCGTATAAATAAATTTACTTAGGACAGTATATAACAATTAAAAAATGCTGTAAAAAAGAAAACGTGAAAAATATAAAAATTTAAAAAAGCGAGGCAATGATGCGACATTCTTGATTCTGTTGACAAAATAAGGTCATACTTTGACATTGTAAACGTGGCCTAGTCTGCCTCAATTTGAAAACACTAGAACATTGAACCCTTCTTCAGAAAAAAAATTCGTTCATTTTCCTACGTTTTGTTATAGATCTTACAGAAAATCTTATATGATTTGAAAAGATTATTTATTCAAACTTTTGGTTGAAAATTAATAATTCTGGTTGAAAATTGATTTCTCTGCTTGAAAATTCAACTGTTTTGTTGAAAATTCATTTCTTCTTGATAAAAATTAATTTTTTTTAACTGAAAATTTGACTATTCTATTTTCTATTTACCATTCATCATCTTTACTTAAAAATTCAGCTATTTAAGGTGAGTTAAAAGACTTCAAGATGAACTAAACAAATACTTCTAAAAACTCCATTGAATTTAGTAAAACTGAAATAAATTTCAAAAAATATTTGAAAATCTCGTGAAATTTTTGAAACCTTACGAAATCCCTCACTTCTTGTGAATAAATGTTTTAAAATCCTTTAAAATATTATAACGCCCTGTGAAGTTCTAAGAAATTTAAAGATAGTTCCAAAAGTCCTGGAAGTTTTATCAGAATACCTTGGGAACTTTGAAATTCCCTTAAAATCATTGAAATCGTTGAAAATGTTATGAAATCCATTAGAATCTGTTAAAATATCCATAACGCACTATACCAAAAAAAACGTCAAGAAGAGAGAAACATTGTTTCTTGAACACCCTATAAGATTGTCATGACAACTTTTCGAATTTTCTCAAAAAATCGAAAATTCAATTTTTGATCGCACAACAAAAAATAATAAAATTTCCATTTTGCGGTCAAACTATACACAATACAAAAAAAAATACAAACAAAAATTGTGTAGGCAGAAAATATCTAAAAATGCGTCCATAATCCGTTTTTGATAGGGCGCGTCTTTTTTGTTTAAATTCGTAAGAGCAGCATTAAAAATGAAAAAATACCATTTTTGTCAAACTACACATGCTACGGAAAAAATATTAAAACAAATATTGTTGGCCCAAAAAAAGAGCTAAAAATTTGTTATCAATTATTTTTGGATAGGATGCGTGGTTTTTCTTTTATTTGTGAAAAAAAAACATTAAAAATTGAAAAATTTTAGTTTTGGACAAGCGACACAAACTATGAAAGAAAATGAATTGATAAAATCTGCTTATCCAAAAAGCAGCTACTCTTAAGACGTCTAATGTCAGTACGAAAGATGTCCCAAAAAGTCTTATGTCTTCAAGACGTCCTTGAGACATCTTTAGGGAATCCCACCGTGGACTGAGGTGATACGCAGTGCATCGATAAGCTGCTGAGCATCAATTTAAAGTCGATACCTGCATTACCAACTGTTGATAAATTGATATTATTGTCGGAATAAAGTACTGACTAACTGCATACTGGCGCCATATGTTATTGATAGCTATTAACACTCGATTGGTAAGATAGGTTGCTGATCAGGTGACTGCGGCTCGATCTATGACTGGGGATCTGCATTACCAACCGCCCCTGTTTTACTGATCAATGGTGAATCTGCGTTACCAACCGATGGTAAATCTACATTACTGGCAGATGGTAATATCCTGATTTAAGTAACTGTGCATGGAACAGACATTTTCTTGGACAGATAGTGGCGTCTCCTGCTACGTTTTCCTATTTCTGTGATGATTGTTATCTTTTATTACTGGTTTCTGCATTTTAATTACATTTGCTTCCATCGCATGTTTGGAATGTGGTAATTCTGGTAACCAGCAAATCTTTTTTTCTAATTTATTTTTAAATCTAATCTTTCTATTATATCGGTACATATAATTCCTATCGATTTCAAATCTGGAACAGGTGCTTTTTATTCTGAAAATGCAATAGTATTTTGAAACTAGAATTCATTCACTTTGACGAGACAAAACGATTGGGCTATTTGGGAACATTTGATAAGCTCCTAACTTTTGGGTGGAATATGTTGGATGTAGTAAGAAGGATATACGTCGGGGATAATAGATTTTCACCTACCAAGAGGAAGTGAGGAGGAGTTATCTCATGAGATAATAAGAGACAGGAGAGGTAGGGGAACCATAGGAGGGAGTGAGAGGAAAGGTTGCCATCTTTGTAAGATTGAGGATGTATGGTGGATAGGCTTCAAGGGAGGTAAAAGATGGGTGTGATCGTAGGATAGAAAGAGATAGCAGATAGAAGAGTGATCTAGTGAGTACCAGAGGAAGGAAAGAGAGGACAAATGTCGAAGGAGGTCGAAAGGCGGAGTGATGTGTCTATATCATAAGATAGAAAGAGATAGTAGGTTGAAAGAGTGACTTAGAGACTACAAGAGGAGGGAGTGAGAGGATTAATTCAAGGGAGGTGGAAAGGGGGATTAATGTATGTATCTCCTAAGATAGAAAGAGATAGCGAGTTGAGCGGGTGTTTTTGCTTTCTTTTTTCCCCCCTGGAAAGAACTGAGTTAGAGGAGTTTTGAGTTGTTGGTCGTGGGAGAGGGGAGAAGTTAGTCAGTGTATCGGCTACGAGGGCTCGTATGCCAGCTGTCTCAGCAAAAACGGGTAGGCTGGTATGCCAGCTAACCCGTTAGTGGAGGAAAGACGGGGGAGAAGTTAAGTGACCAGTGAAAAACTAAGAATTGTGTCTTTCGAATTTTCTTTATTCATGTTTTATTCTTACCATGGTGAAATACAGATGAGCAAGTTGAACAGTAAGGCGTCGGAATTCGTTGTCGCTCCCTCACAAGAGGGCGAAGGCGATGCGTCGTCAATTGTCCTCTAGCTGGCACCCAACTGGAGGACTCTGGCGGTCGAGAGAGAGATCAGTTGTGCACGGCAATGGCTTGCGGTGGAAACCTAGGGCTGGCAACCAGCTGTAGGTACCTATGGCTGGCATCCAACTGTAGGGTTTAAGTGAGAGGGTTCTGGCATCTAGCTCCGAAACACTTCTGATCGTTCTGGGCCGGTGTGCGCCCTTTTAACGGGGAGGCTGCGTGGGCGTTCCGTGGGAGTAGAGCGGAGAGGGTAGAAAATCGTTGGTGGGAGATGCGCGCGTCGAGTTTCAAGGACGCTCTACTCGCGACTCTCGCCTCTAATCGCCTTGCCGTCTTGCTGACGTCATTGCTTACGTCACTTCATGGAGTATCTATGTCTCTGGCTTTCTAACTTACGGGTCTAATTACTAGTTATTATAATTTAAAATGGTTGCCTACTGAACGAATAAACGTCGTCTGCGAGAGAGTTTTAAATCTACCAATAAAAGAGTCTCGCTCTATACGAGCCGCGTATAACATATTATTTCACCGAATGAAGTAAATGTGTTTGAACTTTATGAGGAAAAAAAATGACTAAGATTGTTTTAAGTTTGCTTATTTCGCCATTTATTTGGTATAGTATTGGCTCTTGAATGCTACGCTTTTGTACAAAATGTAGTACATTTTATTTCATGTTTGTGAATCCTTCAACGACTCAAATACTAGAAGAATCTACACACGCCGGGGCACCCACACAATCCGAGTCGCTGAAAATTGAAAATGAATACGATTTATTGTAAATTGACAATATTTTCAACTATTATTTAAAAAAAAAACGATCCAAAAAATGCAGAGTCACAATGTTCTTTCACATACTTGCATCTTGAACCCCAGCAACGCAAGCCATAAGCTTGAGCTCGAACAATCACTGTCAGAAGAATTATGAAGAATATAATTGCGAGATTCATTTTTTTCGAGAAATGTCAATTCTTCTTCTGCTTCCGTCGCTGCTTTTATACCATGCAAAGTCGTGTGTCTAACCCCAACAGGCCAAATTTTATCAGCGAAAAATAAACTTGAGTAAACGTATCTTTCTGAAGCAAATTACAAAAATGTGTTATATTTTCCACATACCCAAAAATAATAATTTTCTACCAAAAAAGAGGAATCATCGACGAAAAACATGAATTTTTTAACAATCAGTTAAATATTCAACTTTTAATGGAAAAATTTGAGTAAAAAATGGAATAGCTACATTTGTAGATAAAAAAATTAATTTTAAACAACAAAAAAAACGCATTACCAACAGAATGGTGAAATTCTAAAATAAATACTTCAATTTTCAATTGTCAAGTTTAATTCTCCACCAAAGTATTTCAATTTCCAAGAAAAAATATATATTTTCAACAAAATAAGATAATTTCCTACTAAATATTTTAATTTTTAAGGCAAAAGGACGCATTTTCTACAAAACAGTTGAATTTTCAACCAAATATATTAATTGTCAACCAGATAGTTGAATTTTGAACTAAAACAAATTTTTAACAAAATAGTTCAATTTTCAGCCAATAAAATGAACTTTTAACTCACATTATGAATCTTCAACTGAAGAAATTCATTTTTAACAAAGTCGACAACTGTAATTTGGTGATTGTGGATTGTCTTTTGTTAAAGCTCCTTTGTCTTGAGGGTTCTTCATCAGAATGAGAAATCGGTTCTGAATTTTGAGCCCGCAATGTTGAATATTTATGTCGAATTTTTTGCATACGTCATCTACATAATAGTATCTCGAAATACACAGAATCGGTTTTTTGAAGGAATGTTTATATTTTCTTGAAGATCGAAAACAAAAGAACGAAAGAGAGAAAACAAAGAGAAAATACAGAGGCAGCTAGCACTGAGCGTCACTGCTATTGTAATTTTGTTTTCAATTATTAAACAAAATATAAACATTTTTTCGAAAAACCGGCTATGCGTACTTCGAGATATTACTATCTAGTTGTCGTTTGCAAAATATTAGACAAAAATATTCAACTGTGCAGCCTCAAAATCCAGAACCGATTACCCATTCTGATAGAGGGCCTTAACGAAATAATAAATTTCACGATAATTTTCATTTCTTTTCTGAATTGAAATGAAAAAATGAATTTCTCGTAAGTTTCCCATGTTCCTTTTCGAATCAAAATAAAAAATTGAATTTCAGGTAAGTTTTCCAAGACATTTTTCAAATTTAAAAAAAAATCACGAAAATGTTATACGATCTTTTTCAAATTAAAATTAAAAATAGGTTTCACGAATTGTTCTAGGTTCTTTTTCGAATTAAATTTGAAAAAATCACAAAAGTTTTATAATTTCTTCTTCGAATTACAATAAAAAAATGCATTTCACGGAAATTTCATTTCATTTTTCGAATTGAAATGAAAAAATTGATTTCAAGAAAGTTTTGATTTTTTTTCGAATTAAAATAAAAAATGAATTTCACGAAAATTTCATAATTTCTTTTCCGATTTAAAATAAAAAAATAAATTTCAATAATATTTTGTCATTTCTTTTGCGAATTAAAATAAAAAATAAATTTCACGAAAGTGTTTTAGGATTTTTTTCGAACTAAAATAAAAAATAAATTTCACCAAAATTGTATAGGATCTTTTTCAAGTTAGAATAAAAAATAGATTTCACGAATTGTCCTAGGTTCTTTTTCGAATTAAAATGAAAAATGAATTTCACGAAAATTTTCTAATTTATTTTTTTGAATTGAAATGAAAAAATGAATTTCAAGCACATTTCATAATTTCCTTCACGAATTAAAATAAGAAATAAATGTCAAGAAAATGTTATAGGATGTTTTTCAACTTAAAATAAAAAAAAGATTTCACGAATTGTTCTAGATTCTTTTTCGAATTAAAATAAAAAAATAAATTTCACGGAAATGTGCAAAGTTATTTTTCGAATAAAAATAAAAATAATAAATTTCACGAAAGTTTTCCAAGTTATTTTTTCAATTAAAATGGAGAAAAAATTTCTCGAAAATTTTCCAAGTTCTTTTTTTGTATTAATACGAAAAATAAATACTTACAAGTAGGTTCAGAAAAAATCGCCAAAATCTACTGAATGTTTATGAGAAATTTTTTGGTGTACATATACTAGAATCATTATACCTTCTAAGTTGTTATTCACTTTTTCCAATTTGTCAAGTAATGAAAAGATATTGTCGTGTTTGGGAAGATTTAGAAATTGGAACACAAGATCGAAAACATTCTAACCTTTATGCAAACAACGATCGGAAAATATTTTTATCTTTTAAATCGGCTAAGTCACGAATTCTGGTTCCAGATATGTGACCTCCACATACATAAGGTGTTTACAGGTTATTGCTCGAAAACAGAAAAATTAGAATATTTTTCACAATTTTTCTATTTTAGCTTGCTCTATTCACGATACAAATAATGCATTTGATCAAATAAAAAAACTAAACATCGTAACTAAACATTATCGAGCATTAGAAACACTAAACAAACCTTTCCTGGAAGCCTTTCCAATCTACACGATAACGTCAAAACTAGATCTTCAAACGCGGTTGAAATGCAAATAGTACTCTCAGGGAAATAACTCTCCGAAAATGGAAGATCTACTAGAGTTTCCGCACTGTCGGGAAAAGGTATTAGAATCGAATAAATCTGTACCGAAAGATGATGAATCAGAAAAAAACTTATCGCGTAACGACTATTATAAGCGCAGTGGAAATCGCGGTCCACGTCAATCAGAATCAAATTCAAATCGACCAGTTTCAGCATATTCTATTCAAACGAGAGCCTTTTGTCATGTGTGCAAAAACTCACACTTTACACAAAATTGCGAACAGTTAGTACAAGCGAATCTTCCCGAGCGGCTAAGTATCGTAAAAAATCTGAATGTTCGCCACAACTGTCTCCGGTCTAATCTCTCTGTAACCGAATGTAACGCTAGTGCGTGTAAAACTTGCGATAAAAAACATCACACCCTCTTGCATCAAGATCATAACGCACAAAAACCAGCGCAGGTTAATTTTGCTAATTTACACAGCACCGATCCATCACAAGTGTTATTATCGACAGCGATCATACACGTTTTAGACCAAAAAGAGTATCCCCATGCATGCCGGACTCTGCTTGATAACGGATCACACGTTAATTTTTTAACTGAAAAAATGGCCTCGAAGCTAGCTCTGAAACAATATGAGGTCAATATACCTCTCGGCGGAGTGAATAAAATGAGTTCCAGTGTAGGAAAAATTACGTGAACGACTGTTCAATTCCGTTTAAACCAATAATCTGCGAATCTATCTTTTTTAATAACATCGGAGATAAATTACCATGCTCCGAGCGAACAAACTAATAGGGTTGATTTAAAAATTCCAGCTAATATCCATCTTGCCGATCCAGGATTTCATTTGCCTGGAGAAATCGATGCACTTATCGGTGCAGAAATATTTTTAAAGTTGCTTTGCGTCGGTCAAATATCATTAGCGAACGATAACGCAATATTGCAAAAAACTCACACCGGATGGATTTTAAGCGGAAAAACTCCCGGAACAGGATTCTCAATTTCACCTGTTTGTAACCTATCGTTAAATCTATCACACACAAAAATCGCAGAATTCTGGGAAATCGATAACGGTCCTAACGAAAAAATCTTATCGAACGAAGAAAATGCATGCGAAAAGCACTACCAAGAAAACACTGATCGCGATACTGTTACCGGGCGTTATATCGTCAAATTTCCCATTAAAAAAAACGTACGCGAACTTGGCGAATCGCATAGTCAAGCTCTCAGGCGATTTTATTATTTAGAATGATCATTAGCAAAAAATCCCGAGCATAAAGATCAGTATAATGCATTCATGAAAGAGTACGAAGAACTGGCCCACATGACCGAGGATAAAACTGCCTCTATTAACGACGGTTATTTTGTACCTCATCATTCAGTAGTTAAGCAATCTAGCTTAACTACTAAACTACGAGTAGTTTTTGATGCATCCGCGAAAACCTCTTCCGGAATATCTCTAAACGATACGCTCATGGTAGGTCCCAACATTCAAGATGATCTCTTCTCTTTACTCGTACGCTTTCGATCTCACACATTCGCGGTAACGGCCGACATTGAAAAAATGTATCGGCAAATAGAACTTCATCAAAATGATCGCAAATTTCAAAAAATCTCATGGAGGCAAGATCATCGTCAACCTGTAAAAATCTTCACTTTAAATACCGTTACATATGGAACTTCATCCGCGTCCTTTTTAGCTACGCGATCATTGAAGCAATTGGCCAACGATGTATGCGATTCATATCCAAATGCTTCTATCGCATTAAAGGAAGTTTGCAACACGGACGATCTTTTAACGGGCGCAAGAACAATCGATGACGCGAAACGGATAGTTAACGAATTAATTCACGCTACTCGTAAAGGTGGCATGAATATAAGACAATGGGCTTCCAATGAACCCGATCTTATTTCTGCTTTATCACATGAATCTAATAACCCCTATCTTTGTTTAAATCTAGGTGATGAAACTAAGACTCTCGGTGTTTATTGGAACCCCAAACCAGATTCTTTCTTTTATACCGTAAATCAAACGAATAACCAAGCGCTTGTTACAAAGAGAACTATGCTCTCGCAAATCGCTCAGCTTTTCGACCCCCTCGGTCTGCTGGGACCTGTTATCGTTAAAGCCAAAATTCGAATGCAATCTTTATGGTTTCTAAAACTAGATTGGGACGAGTCCGTACCCCAAGAAGTATGCTAGCGAAGAAGCGTACGGAGCCTGTATTTATATTCGATCGACCGATCAAAACGGTGCACATTCTACTCAATTAGTATGCTCAAAATCTAGAGTCGCGCCTGTGAAGAAATTATCGATACCCCGTCTCGAGCTTTGCGCTGCTTTATTACTAGCGAAATTATACAAAACGATTTCTCATGCCTTACGCAGATTATCAATCGAAAAAACTGTCCTTTGGTCTGATTCCACAATTACGCTAAACTACATCCAAAGTTCTCTACATACTTTGGAAACCTTCGAAGGAAATCGTGTTTCCGAAATTCAGTCGTTAACAATATCTTGTGAATGGCGTCATGTACGCACTGATCAAAACCCCGGGGATCTGGTATCACACGGCCTCTCACCGAAGGAGTTCATCGATAATTCCTTTTGGCTACATGGCCCATCATGGATTAACGACAATGAAGAAGACTGGCCTTTATCTATTTTGCTACCCGAAAAACTTACCGGAAAACGAAAAACGGCACTTTTTCCCAATTTAGCGTAGACGAACGAATTCGCGAACAAACTTTTTGATAGAGTGGGATCTTTTACCAAACTTAAACTGTCTTCGTTTTATTGACATGAAGGTCCGCAAGCAAAATATAAAGGGCAATCTCTCTGCAAGCGAACTTAAGAAAGCGAGCATGTGTGTGATAAAACTCTTGCAACGCGAATCATTTTCGAACGAATTTAAAACACTTGAAACGAAAGAAGAACTAAAGGGAAGATTAACTCATCTCGCTCCCTTTCTCGACTCGGAAGTCATTCTCAGAGTTGGTGGTAGACTTAGACAATCTGATTTAACGTACTCTCAAAAACATACAATTCTTTCACCGAAAAACCTGTTAAGAAAAGGATAAGGGTAAAATTAACGTGATTGGCATGATACCTCTGCGCACGGGCAGATCTTCTTATTTTGAAAATGATATAACTCTGACCATTTTCTTTCTATCGGAAAAAGTCATGCAAATAAATTGTTCGACTTTCTGAGTACTACAAACAGCCATTCACGAAATTTTCAAAACTTGAGGAAAATGGTCTCAAAAAGTTTGAAAATGCTATCTTTTTGAATTTTTTTCCAAAATAGCTGGTTCATGAACGCGACTTTTCTTTTTAGTTTCTCAAATTTTATGCCAAATTGTCACCTAATTCTATTAGTCTTTCAAAAGAGGCCAACGACAACAACAACGACGATGGATAGACACCATCGTAAAACCTGTCTTTTTGGATTCAGAGGGTTTTCAAACGTGGAGATCTTAAGAAATCCGCGATAGTCAGTTTTCATATAAAAACAGAACCTTCTCATTATCGTGAGCATGTAAAAAATTGTTCAAAAAAAGATTCTCTCCATGTTAAAAAATTATGTTTGCCTATTTTGTTCCTCATTCCAGGCGTCTGTCAAATAAGATCGGAAAACAAATTTTGACCTTGAAGCAGGAAGGGCTTCGTCTTTGCCGTCCGACAGTTCGCGCGCGAACTGTACATCCCCGTCATCACACACTTAGGAAATCAAAGCCGTTGGCCAACTGGTAGAATATTTTTGACAGGAAACGGGTACTCTCTCTTACTAGAAGAAGTCTAGAGCGGAGAGAGAGGTGAGTCGAAGAAAATGAATATTTTTTCTCTTATCCATCTGGATTCTTCCAAAACCCTCCAGTTACTATCTACCACCCATCCAAACCAAAGAAAGTCGAGGCATTTCGGAGAGGAGCCTACCAAGTCCAGCATTCTCTGAATGAAGAAAAAAATAACATAAATAGCTTCAAGAAGCCATGCAGTGGCCTCATTACATCTGAAGAAGTATGCCCACATTTTATACCGCGGAGGTGAAGAAAGTGTAGAGAGGCATAAAGAACTATTCCGCTCCGGGACGAAATGATATTAAGCCCTTCTGGTGGAAGAAGTTTCCTTCGAACCATCAGCATCTAGCCCGCATTTTCACCTCATACCTCAAGTCGGAAGAGTCTATTCTGAAGTGGTTCCTGGAAGGACAGACAGTGCTCCATCCAAAATTGGGCAACTTGTCTGACCCTAAGACTTACAGGCCAATAACTTGTCTTAACACGCTGTATAAGATCTTCGGTATGTCGGGAGAACCTGCTCATCGATAGATCTGTCTGCAAAGACACAGCATCCTACCAGCTGCCTATCGGCGACCTGGATTGCCTACCGCAAAGCTTTCGCTTCAACCTCCCACAGGCTTATAATTTGTTAGCAAGTCTGAAATTTCATCCATATATTGTGAGGTGCAATGAGATTAATATCGCTTTGTAAAACCAGACTTACTATCTCATCTGAAAAACATCGTGACAACTAACAACACCATGAGCCCTCACTTTTTCTGCCTTACATTCTTAACACTATTTCTCGCACTTCGCAATTCTCACAGGTACTTCCGCGGCAAATCCGGATTTGCTCTTTCCTGATGCATGTACATAGTATACCAATAATCGCGTTGTAAACGGCCTTTTTCCGCAATTGTAGCATGTAATGGGTTATCGCAATCTACAATTTGAATTTTGATAACTAGAATTTGAATCTGGGACGTCTTGAGCTCTTGGATCCCTTTGTCCTCCGATTCTTTCTCTTCATTATGTTAATTTTCATCATTGTTTTTATTTTGAAAATGATTCTCTGGATTATTATCACTATTTTCACCTAACTGACTATCTTCTCTCGCGTTATATAAAAGCACTGGTATTTGCGCAGAAACGTTAACGTGTCGCGTTTTTGTGTTTACGAACAGCTGATTCCTTAAATTTATGTAATAACTCATCAACTGGGTTCTGACTTATACAGTTATTATTTGTAATTCTTGAATACGAGGACTACCAATCCGAAGCAAATTTCTCTTCTTAAAAGCAATTTTTAAAAAACTTTAAATGGCACACATATAATCAACATTGATCCCCTTAACTTTCATCATGTAATTCCGCTCTCTACTAGAGGAATTTTGAATCTAGGGATTTGTGGATAATTTATGATTGGGCACAAAATTTATAACAGGGTCTTGCAAATTAAAGGAAGGGTGAAGGAGGTGTAATGCCGAGATCGGATAATTTTCTTGAAAATACAACAAGTTTATATAGTCAGGTTAATTTAGGAAAACTCACAGAAAAAAAAGATGTCCTGCTGACCCCAAGCAATTTTCAATCTCTTCAAATTTCTCTTGAGAGCAGGTTTAGATGTTTTTCCTCTGGACGATTTCAGAATGTTTGCTTATGATCCTGGAGATGCGATGGAATTGGCTGGAGTACATAGCGGTACTGGAGGTGACACGGAACGAACCGACTAATAGTGCAGGTAGCACAAAACCAATTCCGTGATGGTGAGTATCTGGGAATGAGACCCTGGCGTGGGGCGTCTCCCCACTCCCTGCCTTAGCCCGCAGGCTCGTATCTAGGAGGTGGGTTTTTAGCTTTCTTATATGATTGCCAAAAAGACTTTCAAACAAGTAGTTGAAGTGCTACAGAAAAAGGTGAATTCTCAACAGAAAATGTAATAGATAATATTCCAACAAAAAAAGATTTTAATTTTCAATCAAATAGTTTAATCTTGGACCAAAAAGGTACAAGAAATATTCACGTAGCCCTGAATACACAGGAAAACATTTTTGATGAAAAAAATACATTGTCTCATATTTGGCCTTGAAAACAATATATTTCAGCTTTAAACAATTCTGTGACATTCCCAGAATTCAAAACGTGAAAGACAAAAAATGAAAGAAAAGAAAAAAAACTTCGCAAGTCGTAGAGTCATAACATTATATTACATACATGCAGTTGCCAACACATGGGTCATTAACTCCATTAAAAAGAGCCACAGTCAGAGAAACGAAGAAGAATATTATTGCGAGATTAATTTTTTTCGAGAAATGATTATATTTCTTCTGCTTCCGTCGCGGCTTTTGTACCATGCAAAGTAGTATATCTGACCCCACCAGGACAACAGTTGATTCCTCAACTAACACAGATTAATTTTCACATCAGAAAAACAAATCTTTAACAAGTGTGGAATGTTTAACCAAAAAATATTTTTCAGTCAGTAAAGAAATAAATGTCACACCAAATTGATGAATTGGATGGATGGACAGACAGACAGATATTCCGTTGCTTTTCATTCTGAAAATGCCATAATATTTGCAAAAAAGAACTTATTCACGTTGACGAGACAAAACGATTGGTCTATTTAGAAACATTATATCACTGAATGAAGTAAATGTGTTTGAAGTTTGTGAGGGAAAAATATGACCAAGATTGTTTTAAGTTAGCTTAGTTAGCCATTTATTTTATATAGTATTGGCTCTTGAATGTTACACTTTTGTACAAAATCTAGTACATTTTATTTCATATTTGTGAATCCTTCAACAACTTACATAAGTTCGAGAAGAATCTACACACGCAGGGGCACCCATGCCCCATCCCAGTCGCTGAAAATTGAAAATGAATACGGTTTATTGTAAATTGACAATATTTTTAACTATTATTTAAGAAAAAATGATCTAAAAAATGCAGAGTCACAATATTCTTTTACATACACGCATCTTTCTCCTGAGCAACGCAAGCCATAAGCTTGAGCTCGAACAATCGCTGTCAGAATAAAGATGAAGAATATAATTGCGAGATTCATTTTTTTCCGATAAATGCCAATACTTCTGCTTCCGTCACTGTTTTTATATCAGGCAATGTCGTATATATAAGCCGTTTAGGAAAAATTTTATCAGCGAAAAATAAACTTGAGTAAACGTATCGTTCTGAAACAAATTACAAAAATGTGTTATATTTCCCTCATGGGGAAAACTAGCCAATCAGCTGATTGCACATACCCCAAAATAATAATTTTCTACTAAAAAAGACAAATCATCGACGAAAAACATGAATTTTTTACCAAACAGTTAAATATGTATTCAACTTTGAAAGGAAAAATTTGAATAAAAAATGGAATAGCTACATTTGTAGATAAAAAAATTAAGTTTAAACAACAAAAAACGCATTAACAACAGAATGGTGAAAATCTAAAATAAATACTTTAATTTTCAATTGTAAAGCTTAATTCTCCACCAAAGTATTTCAATTTCCAAAAAAAATATGAATTTTCAACAAAATAAGTTAATTTTCTACCAAATATTTTCATTTTCAAGGCAAAAGTTGCATTTTCTACCAAACAGTTTAATTTTTAACCAAATATATAAATTGTCAACCAGATAGTTGATTTTTGGACTAGAAAAAATTCTTAACAGAATAGTTCAATCTTCAGCCAATGAAATGAACTTTCAACTCAAATTATGTATCTTCATCTGAAGAAATTCCTTTTTATCAAAGTCGACAACTGTAATTTGGTGATTGTGAATTCTCTTTTGTTAAAGCTCCTTTGTCTTCAAGGCTCTTTTTTTGTCTAATTTTTGGCATACGTCATCTACACAATAGTATCTCGAAATACACAGAATCGGTTTTTCGAAAAAATGTTTATATTTTCTTGAATGATCGAAAACAAAAGAACGAAAGAGAGAAAACAAAGATGAAAATACAGAGGCAGCTAGCACTGAGCGTCACTGCTATTGTAATTTTGTTTTCAATTATTAAACAAAATATAAACATTTCTTCGAAAAACCGGCTATGCGTGCTGCGAGATATCACTATCCAGATGACGTATGCAAAATATTAGACAAAAATATTCAACTGTGCAGCCTCAAAATCCAGGACCGATTACCCATTCTGATGCAGCGCCTTAACGAAATAATAAATTTCACGATAATTTTAATTTCTTTTCCGAATTGAAATGAAAAAATGAATTTCAAGAATATTTTCTTACTTCTTTTTCTAATTAAAATAAAATGATAAATTTCAGAAAAATTTCAATTTTTTTTTTATTTAAAATGAAAAAATAAATTTCAAGAAAATTATATCATTTTTTTCCCGAATCGAATTTAAAAAAAAAATGAATTTCACGTAAGTTTCCCAAGTTCTTTTTCGAATCAAGATAAAAAATTGAATTTCAGGAAAGTTTTCCAAGTCGTTTTTGAAATAAAATAAAAAAATTCACGAAAATGTTGTACGATCTTTTTCAAATTAAAATTAAAAATAGCTTTCACATTGTTCTAGGTTCTTTTTCGAATTAGATTTTGAAAAATCACAAAAGTTTTAAAATTTCTTCTTCGAATTGCAATAAAAAAATTAATTTCACGGACATTATAATTTCTTCTTCAAATTGAACCGAAAAAATTAATTTCAAGAAAGTTTTATTTTTTTCGAATTAAAATAAAGAATGAATTTCGCAATTTCTTTTCCGATTTCAAATGAAAAAATAAATTTCAATAAAATTTTGATTTCTTCTTCGAATTAAAATTAAAAAAATGAATTTCACGAAAATTTTAGAATTTCTTTTCCGAATTAAAATGAAAAATAAATTTCACCAAAACGTTATAGGATCTTTTTAAAATTGAAATAAAAAATAGATTTCACGAATTGTTCTAGGTTCTTTTTGAATTAAAATGAAAAATGAATTTCACGAAAATTTTCTAATTTCTTTTTTGAATTTAAATGAAAAAATGAATTTTAAGAAACTTTTATAATCTTACTTCACGAATTAAAATAAGAAATAAATTTCAAGCAAATGTTGTAGGATGTCTTTCAAATTAAAATAAAAAATAGATTACACGACTTGTTCTAGGTTCTTTTTCGAATTCAGATCTTCAAAAAATCACAAACATTTTATAATTTCTTTTTGGAATTGAAATTAAAAAAAGAATTTCACGTAAGTTTTCCAAGTCATTTTTCGAATTGAAATAAAATAATAAATTTCACGAAAATTTTAATTTTTTTTCGAATTAAAGTAAAAAAATGAATTTCACGAAAATTTTATAATTTCTACTTCGAATTAAAATGAAAGAATAAATTTCAAGAAAATTTTATAATTCGTTTCTCGATTTATAATAAAAAAATAAATTTCAAGACAATTTTATACTTTCTTTTCCGAATTAAAATGAAAAATGCATTACACGAAAATTTTCTAATTTACTTTTCGAATTGAAATTTAAAAATTAATTTTCAGCAAATTTTATAGTTTCCTTTGCGAATTGAAATAAAAAATCAATTTAAATAAAATGTTCTACGATCTTTTTCGAATTCAAATAAATTTCACGGAAATTAATTTATTTTTCAAATTAAAATAAAAAATAGATTTGACGAATTTGTCTAGGTTTTTTTCGAATTAAAGTTTTTAAAAAATCACAAAAATTTTATAATTTCTTTTTCGAATTAAAATAAAAAAATTAATTTCACGAAAATTTTATAATTTCTTTCTCGAATTGAAATTAAAAAATAAATTTCAAAAAAATTTTATAATTTGTTTTGCCAATTAAAATAAACAATTAATTTCATAAAAATGTTATAGGATCTTTTTCAAATTAAAATGGAAAATAGATTTCACGAATTGTTCTAGGTTCTGTTACGAACTAAAACTTTTTTTGAATCACAAAAAGTTTATAATTCCTTTTTCGATTTAGAATAAAAAAAGGAATTGCACGTGAGTTCTCCCAGTCATCTTTCGAATTAGAATAAAAAAATAAATTTCACGAAAATTTTCCAAGCTATTTTTCTGATTAAAATAAACTAATAAATTTCACGATAATTTTAATTTCTTTTTTCAATTAAAATGAAAAAGTAGTTTCAGGAAAGTTTTCCAAGTTATTTTTTCGAATTAAAATGAAAAATGTATTTCACGAAAATTTTCTAATTTCTTTTTCGAATTGAAATGAGAAAATGAATTTCAAGCAAATTTTATAATTTCCTTCGCGAATTAAAATAAAAAATAAATTTCCCAAAAATGTTATAGGATCTTTTTCAAATCAAAATAAAAAATAGATTTCACGAATTGTTCTAGGTTCTTTTTCGAATTAAAGTTTTTAAAAAATCACAAAAATTTTATAATGTCTTTTTTAAATTAAAATAAAAAAAGAACTTTCAGGTAAGTTTTCCAATTAATTTTTAAATTAAAATTAAATAATAAATTTCACGAAAATTTTAATTTCTTTTTCGAATTAAAATAAAAAAATTAATTTCACGAAAATTTTATAATTTCTTTCTCGAATTGAAATTAAAAAATAAATTTCAAGGAAATTTTATAATTTGTTTTGCCAATTAAAATAAACAATAAATTTCATAAAAATCATATAGGATCTTTTTCAAATTAAAATGGAAAAATGAATTTCACGGAAATTTTCTAATTTCTTTTTCAAATTGAAATGAGAAAATGAATTTCAAGCAAATTTTATAAT
>CAKNXH010002246.1:26577-100996 GCA_932178445.1 Andricus quercusramuli | reverse complement strand
CACAATATTTATGTCTTGAAAGAAAGCGGAAATGGGTATGTGTATTTCAATTTCAAATAATAAAAGCGTAATATGTGCGCTTTTGGCTCTCGCCAATATTAAATGCAGTTTTAAAAAAAATTGTGTTTTCAACTTGCATTCATTATTATCTCACTCAGTATCTAACATTAATATGGAAGAAGATATTTAGAAACAATAATAATTTGTTTTGGCAATTGTATTTGTTACATTGCATTAATTAATACCTCGTTCAAAGTGAAAAATAGACAAAAAGTCCTGGCTACGCTGCTGCTAATTAGTGCAGATTGTAAATAAGATAAATTTTAACGAATAATTTGTTTATGCAACGTGTGCTGTATAAGTGTATACTGAAGTATATACGCTGTCAATCTCACCCCCTACTCCCAGGGTGGATATCTCGGAAAGTATGGCCGACAAAGGAAAGTTGAATATCATAGTTTTTTATGTATATTTTATGTACAATTTGCCTGCGTAATTTCCTTCTTGTCCGATGCACCCTTTCCGAAATAATCCTGAAAAACCTATTTTGATCGGGGTGCATCATTCAGAAGAAAGAGCTTAAAAATGTCTTAATTAATTAAAATTGTTATATAATTGATTAGGTAATGATAATAAATTGAAATGAATCAATAATTATGCAACAATTGAACAAAGTGATTCGAAGATGACGTTTACGAGGACTAGGTATGAATCTTTTGTATAGACATAAGTAGACTGCGGCGTCTCCATATGTACGGCTGACAGTAAATGTCTATTGTGTGAATAGTCCAGTCACCTGGTCGGAAAAATAATGTGAATCCGCTGATGTTTGAGGCAGTAAATTTTTTTCTCTGAAGTTATTCATTTGGGGGTGTATAACAATTGTTCAGGTTTCGTGACAAGGATTTGGCCCCGGAACACGTAAATTTGTTTTGAAGAAGGTGGAAAATGTCATAAATCAGTGGATTAGATAAAATTATCAACAGATGAATGAAAGGAGACGTAAATACCTGCAATAAAAAAAATTGTCTCAACTGCAATAGGTCGCGAGTAGGTAAATATCAAAGGTTTAGTTTTTTTTAGAAATAGCTCGTTTCAATAATGTCCGAGAAGAAAATTCCTAGAGGAAGAATGAAACAGGACTAAATTTTGGGCAACTTAAGAAAAAAGAAAATGTTCCTACCCCTAATAGGTCATAATTTAATTTCCTGCACAATGGCTGAATGGGTTACTTTTATTGTATCATTAAAATAATTTGAGTATCATCACTTCTATTCCTTGTGCTTTATTTATAGTGTAGACTTGTAGAGTGTCTGATACCGTTCAGACTCTGCCTGCGCTTTCAAACTGTACCTTGTAACCTATCCTTTCTTCCGTTTCGAGGAAGAAGATAGTCTATGTCTTTTGCACCTTCCTAGAAGGAGAAGGGTTCGCACCTTGGCCCAAGCTTTACCTGAGGCGGAAGCAGAAGCACGTTCTGCTTTCTCGTGTATAGAAATTAGAAACGCTTCTGCATTTCAGCTTCATAATTGTTTTTCTAAAAAAATCGGGTTTTTTTCTAACAGGATCAAAAGCAAGGTTATTTATAAAAAGTTGCCTTTTTCCCATGTTAAATTAGTGTGAAACTTTTCGGTCTTTGCGCGACCCCTAATTATTAACCGATTTGCCTCAAATTTTGATATAATTTTTTTTGGCATTCGAACAAAATTGTGTGTGGTGGGGGGGGGGGGGGAGAACAGAGAAATTCTATAAAAAATTCCACCAAGTAAAGGCCTTTTAACGCCTAAAAGGAAATTACGAGTTCGTTAGACAGCCATTTTTGATTAGCGGTTCTATTTTTATCCTTAGAAAATTCTTTTCAAAATATGAAAAATTTCGTATATGTCGCGGAAAAACTCTGCGAGATATGAAAAATATGTTAGAAAGTAAAATTGTTCACCTCAAAAATCCATTCCAAATCCATTCCAAATGAAACAGGCACTGCAACTTCAAATCACAGATTCTGTGGTTGATAAGATATGTTTTTTTTTTAAGTAAATAAGGCGACACGTATTTTTTTATTTAAAAAAAGTCAATATTCGCGAAGTAATGACAATTTTTATTTTGAAGGTTGTTTAAAAAAAAAGACAACTTTTTATACAAATCTGTATGACTTTTAATCTAATTGAGATATTTAGGTTGTTTTTTGAGCATCTGTTAGAGTTTGTGGTCCCTTTTAAAAATAGAAATAGAAAATAAAAAATGAAGAAACAAGAAAACTGCGGCAGTTTTTCTGAAAATATTCAGAGTCGATTTTCGCAACAAGAAACCCCATCTTTTTTGAGGAGGAAATCATGTAAGTTTAATGCGTGCCAAACTAAGTTTCTGGTCAGAATATTTGTTGTTGTTGTTGTTGTTGTTGCAAAAACTGAAATTATCTCGCAGATCCTGATGCCTATTATATTTGAAAATTAGATGCAGTTAATTTATAACGTGTATAATTGAGTACTAGGGTGTGCCGAAAATACTCAAAATGATTATATTCGCGGTAATAGCACTGGAATGTTTTGTTGTGGCATTACGAACAAATAAAAAAAAACAATTAAAAAAAATTTCTCACTAATGGGCAGGTCGAATAGAAATTTTCGATTCTTAAATTTTTACAATTTTTTGTGTATGGAAAACATTTTTTTTCATATGTTTTTTTCACTCCAATATTATCTGTATTGTTTCAAATACCACAAAGAAACCTTTTACTGTTATTACTAAGGACTCTAATGATTTTCAGTATTTTCGGCCCATCCTAGTACTCAGTAATTCAGTTATGGGTCAATTGTTGGTAGAAAATAAAATCTCTCCTAGTTGATGATTCCAATTTTTTAAAATAAATTCGTCTTTTTTGGTTCAATTCAACTGTGATTGATTTCAAATTAAATTTTTTACATTCTCATCCTGTGATGAGAAGGTATTACAGTTGTGTAAAATTCCCCCCCCCCCCCCGTTTTTGTCAAATGTTCAGGTGTTGAAACCCCCTGATCCCAAAAAACTGGTGTTTTACAAAATGTGTGTCTGTTAGTCTGTAGATTGTCTGTAGAATTTTAATTTGTTAGCACGATAACTTTCAAAAGAATTAACCTATTGGATTGGGCTTTGGTATACTCTATAAGTGTCCTAAAATGAAGTTCAAGTTTGTTTGGCAGCCATTTTGGATGAAAATTCAAAATGTGCTCACTTTTTTTCAAATTTTTGAAAACACTTCTTTTTTAATATTTAAAAATTCTATAAACAGCTATTAATAAATGAAAATTCAAATCTTTATCGCACAAAAAAAGTAATGAAAAATCCAAAATTTCATTTTGCGATCAAACCATAGAAGATACGAAAAAAGATGAATCGACAAAAATTTTGCAATAAAAAAAGATCTACAAATCTGGCATTAATCACTTTTTGATGGCACGCGTAGTTTTTGTTCTATTTGTAAAAAACTGATTTAAGAATAAAATAAATTAAATTTTTGGGAAAGCGACACAAACCACGAAAAAAATTAATACATGTTATATTATAATAATTTTATATTTTGAAATAAAATATCGATCGCGAATGTCTGGATGAAAATGTATTCCTTAAGGTCGATAGAACCTTAAGTACATTAGATCTTCTCTTCAACAAATTTAATAATCACTTTTATGTATAGATTTTGATAATTTAATAATATTAGCAAATAAACTTGTTCTTTTCATCAAAGTCGAACACGAAGTGCAAAAACGTAGAGAAACTGAGTGTGAAGCGCGAGGTAAATACGTCCAAGCGCGTAGCGCGAGGCGAACAATCCGAGCGCGAAGCGCAAGATCCAACAGCCGCGCGCACTAGGCGCGCTCAAACTTGCGAGCGAAGCGAGCCGCGTGCAAGGCGCGCGATGAGATTATACCCTCCAGGCGGGCAGATTTTTTTTGTAGAAATAATATCAATGTATAGAATTCCTGAAAATAAAACAAGAATTCAACCATAATAATATTAACTATTATATTTCTCGTTGAGAATTCATCCATTCAACTTTTTGGAATTTATATATTTTTGTTGAAAATTTAACTATGGTTGAAAAATCATGTTTTTTTTTTACTCAACTATTTTTACATAATATTTAACTATTTCGAATGAAAATTAACTTTTTTTTTGTTTGGTTCAAATTTACAATTTTACTTTAAAATTCATCACTTTGGTAACTATTTTTTGTTTAAAATTTTTTTCTTTTGTTTGGTAGACAATTAAACTATTTGGTTGAAAAGTAACATTTTTGTTTTGAATTTAAATCTTTTCTTAAAAATTCTTTGTTTTTTTTGTTGAAAATTTGAATACTTGGTTGAAATTGAAACTACTTCGTTAAAAATTCACTTGCTTGTTTAAAGATTAATAATTTTACTTAACAATTCATCTTTTTGGTTGGGAATTTAACTATTTTGTTTAAAATTGCTTTTTTTGTAGAAAATCAAACCATTTGGTTGAAAATTAACTTTTTTCTTGCAAATTTCACTCTTTTCTTAAAAATTCGTATTTCTTGATTGAAAATTCAAAGAATTGCTTGAAATTTGAACAAGTTTGTTAAAAATTTACTTCTTTGGCTGAAGATTCATAATTTTAGTTTCAAATTCATCTTCTTGGTTGAAAATGTAACTATTTTGTTTGGAATTATTTTTGGAACATTTTGGTAAAAAATTAAACTATTGGATTGAAAATAGCTTTTTTGTTGAAAATTCATTCTTTCGGCTTGAAAATTTAAATCTTTTGTTCAAAAGTGTTCTTTTCGGTTTGAAAATTCATTTCTTCCAGTAAAAAAATTGCATCTTCTTGAGTTAAAAATAAAACTCTTTGCTTGAGTCACATGTCTATTACTGGATTCGAATTTTATTCAAATTATATATTGTTGTTCACTTGTCGAAATATGTTTTGTATTTTTGATTTACTTCAGCTAATGCCTATTTCTTTTGAAATGAGGTTTTGATAAATCATCATCTAAGTTATTTCGATTTTTAAATTATAACATTGAGAAAATTGGAAAAAGTAACTTTTTCGGTAACTTAAAGTTACTTTGTCTAGTAACTGTAAATAGTTACAGTTACAAGTAACGTAACTGTAACTAGTTACCTTTCTTCGCAAGTAACGTAACTTTAACTAGTTACTCAAAAAAATTAGATTATCCAACACTAGTATACACGTTGTAAGTGTGCGCATTGATTCGCCTATATTAGATCTGCAAATTTGTTTCAAACTAAATGCTTGCCAAAAAATGCCGTACCTTTCATTTTAATCAAAATTCTATTCAAACAAAAAATAAATTTTTTTAAGGATACAGGGTGCAATACGTAAAAATATTGAAGAGCAAAATGTTTTAAAAATAGTTCCAGGATACGGTCGTCCAAGTCGTCCGACTTTTTTCGACTTCCGAACAAAATTCGACTTTTAAAAAAAAAAATACGGCTCAACAACTCTTTCGTTTTTATCACTACTTTGGCACTCAGTTTCAATGGCAGTTATATTGAGACTGTCAAACTTCAAAATATGAAAAGTGGTACCAGTTTCATTGTGACCACTAGGAATTAAATAATTTATGATTCACGCTCTATAATAATAAATAGGTACATTCTAATCATGAATCTCATGAAAAATGAATAGACAAAAGTTGTTCATCAAACAAAGATCAACACACTTTTTATAAATTAGTATTTGATAGGACGCGTATAGTTTTTATTTCAATCCTAAAAAAAATAAGATTAGAAATAAACAAAGGACCCCGCACAAAATACCAAGAAAAAAACCTTAGGTTTCGAGTTACAGGCACTTGAAGGTTATAAAATGACGATCTTTATATTATATGATTTTCAACTTTCTGAGCGCTATACTGACTTAATATCGTGATTTCAGACCAAATGATCAGAACAAGAGTTCTAGGAATGTAAGTAAGGTACCTTGTGATGACCTTGTCTGTCTCTTTGAACCGTATTGTGAAGGACATTTGAAGGTCAACTCATTTCTTTTTCAGTGGAACCCATTTTTTACTTTTCATTTTTAAAAAACAACTTTTTTCAATAGAATTTAAGTAAGCTAACTTTCCGTGACCTTATCTGTGACCGTGACCCGCATTCTGAAGGTCTTTTGAAGATCAACTTTTTTCAAGAAATCAATTTTCTCACTTTTCATTCTTAAAAAACGCGACTAAAGGTTACACAGTTATAAAAATAAAATAACATACAAGTCATGACCTGCAAAACCTTATCTAGGTAAAGAATTTCGACTTTGAACTTCCATTTATCAGTTAATCGGTATTTTCAGTTAATTTTATTTCGTAAAATCCATTACATTTTTTATTTTATTTGTATTTTTATTTTGTTACATACATGCTGGATAATGCATCTAATACTAATGTTATCGTACTTTCATTCATAATAATTATACATGACATTTAATAAAAAAGTACAAGTTAATTGTTTTTCGTTAGAACATAATAATATATGTAACCATTCTTTTCAAAAATGGATAATCGAATAACTTGTTTCGTCTGTGGTAACGCCTCTTTACCCAGGGTATTTTTTAAGAATGAAAAGTGAGAACATTGACTTCTTGAAAAAAAGTTGCCCTACAAAAGACCTTCAGAATGCAAGTCAAGGTCACAGATAAGGTGATCACAAGGTAGCTTACTTACATTCTATTGAAAAAAGTTGTTATTTAAAAATGAAAAGTAAAAAATTGATTCCATTGGAAAAGAAATGAGTTGACCTTCAAATGTCCTTCACAATACGGGTCAAGGAGACAGACAAGGTCATCACAAGGTACCTTACTTATATTTCTAGAACTCTTGTTCTGATCACTTAGTCTGAAATCACGATATTAATTCAGTATAGCGCTCAGAAAGTTGAAAATCCTATAATATAAAGATCGTCATTTTATAACCTTCAAGTGCCTGTAACTCGAAACCTAAGGACTTTTGGGACCTAGTGCACATCAGAACTTTTATTCGGGACACCTTAAAGAATACATTCCAGCTGGTTTTAGCTCAAACGACTGAACGTTTTTTTCTTGGTATTTTTTGCGGGGTCCTTTAAATTTTAACAAAATCGACACAGGTGCAATAAAACGTTTATTAACCAAATTTTTCGCCTACATTGGATCTACAAGTTTGCTTTCGACCTTATTTCAATAGGACGCTTACTAGCTTTTATTAATTATACAAACAAGAAGATGAAAATACGTATGTTTTCATATCAATGCACATTATGAATGGCAATAATTATAATAGTTGCTGGGAGATTGTATTGATCCTCAATACTACATTTTGTACAGAATTTTTATGTACGCTTTCGGCTTTACGGTCAGGTGAATTGAAAACAATGACACTGCTTCAAACTTTTCAGCACACAATTGTGGCCATCATTACAGAATTTTATTAAATCTGTGAAAATTACATAACTTCTTGTAGGTACGCAAATTCACAATTGCAAGTGTTATTCTTTCGCTACTATCACATTTGTAGAATTAAATACATTTTTAAAATTTTAAATTCAAATTGTACAAATTCTCAGAGTTATTAAAAAAACCTTGCAGTCACTGATGTGAAGTAGATGTGATGAAAACATATGTACACTACAGTAAAAATACAAATTGTTCAAACACATTGCAGTTACAAAATAATGTCGTTAAAAACCTTATTTTCTAATTCTTTGTATGAAAATGTATAAAAAACATAATTTACAAAAAGAAATGGAAGTTAGAATGTCATGAATTTCCTGTTATTTATCATTACCTATTATTTCTGTGTAATATGTTTTTCCCTCAAAATAACACTATAGTAACAATACGAAACTATCAAAAACATTGCAGTCACATCATTATTCAAAACTTGTTTTCACAAATCTTTGTATCGATGAACACTTAATGTAAACACTTACTCCGTTGTAAAAATACAAATGGTCAAAAAATATTATACTTCATAACATTTTCCTTACAAAATTCTGCTCCAAAGTGAAAAAAAATCTTCTATCAACAGTACTCCACAAGTTACGGTCTTTTAAAAACCTCCGACTTTATCGAGGACTGCAATTAAAAAGAAGAACATTGTCCTAACTACAATACACTGTTAAAAATAGTATTAAATTTAAGATACCAATGTATATTAAAATTAATATCTCAAGTATATGAAATCGCTATTTAGGTACGTGTTTATTAAATTTCATATACATTCATGATAATCGCTCAGATAATTCTATTTTACACAAAATCAAAATAAGATTAGCAGTAATTTTCGATTTTCAATAATAAAACACGAAATCTTCTACCAGTTAACAAAAAAAAAATTGGATTTCAAGTCGAAAAGTTCAATTACGCAAATGAATTACAGACCTAACTTACAATCAACTGTACTCACATTAAATTTCTACCATGCAGGGCAAATTTTGGAAGGAGTTCCACATGTACGTTAGACTTTGATCATAAAAAGGAATTCATTCGACGAATTCTAGATTATTACTTCAATCGCGAATATTTGATAGGATTTGAAGAAATAAAAGCACTTTGAGTTTTCAAGCACGCTGCTATACAGCTGTGTACAGCTATTCATATTTTAATGTATATTAAATTTCAACTACCGTGTATGCAAATGACTTCATATACATTTGTATTAAATTTAATACAGATTTTTCTAACAGTGTAGGTCGCGAGTTACCACCTGCTGAAGGTGATCTTTCTTGACCTATTTTTGTCGTCAAATGTTAAGTGTTCCGTTTTTTGGAAGTAATTCGTTTCAGTAATGTCACAGAAGAAAATCCCAACATTAAAAATGTAAAAAGTAAGGATTACATTCTCCGTAAGTAAAAAAGAAGAAAATTGACTTAGATCGATGTGAGGATAGGCTCTGTTCCTCACCACCCTGGAGGTCGAGTCGAAAGCGCGTTTTTTTTACGTTGTGTCCCCAGTAGGCCTAGTCCACTTGTCAATAAAGCTTCCGTTTTTTTCTTTTATTTTTCGTAATTGATAAATTTATAGCCATTTATTCGAAAAAAGTTTTTGCAGTGTGGTAATTCCCAATATAAAATTTGTATTTTTTGTTTAGAAATTGTTCAGTAATAGATGCTCATATATGTACATGCAAAGATGTCAATATTAGTGATAATGTTAATGTTTATAACGATATACTTTGAAAACAGTTAATTATACATGAAAAGTGTAAACGACAACAGCGATTTATTTCTTCAATGGGAGTGTCTATACGTACCGAAAAAATCCGGCTATTCGTTCTGAAAAAATGCGACTATTTGTACCGAAATGCCGGTAGACGTATAGCCACGGCTTTTTTCTAGAATGAAAATATGTGCCCTGCTTGGTTATCATGACATACAATTTAGTGTAAATACCATGAAGAAAATTCTGAAAGTAACGGCGAGCATCGAGCTCCACTTCATCAATCTTAGAAGATGACTGAAAAGGGTTTTTATCTGCGCAAGTTAAAAAAATATATACGAAATGTTAAAAAAGGCCCCAGTTTCGTTCCATGGTGCGCTTTCGTCACTGAATAGAGAAAGGGTATAATTTGCAAGGTCAGTAACGTGACCTGTTACGGTTACGAATATTTTCTTTTTTTTTCTACTTACGCACAATGTAATCCCCTTTCATTCTTCCTTCAGAACTTTTTCTTGTGTGACATTACTAAAATGAGATACATTCGAACCACTACCGAGTTAACTTCATTAGAGTCCTTCTTGGGATTGAAGCCGTCGGCAGTTTTCCGATGAGGGAATAAAACTTAGAGATCGTGCATAATAATTCCCGTTAACCATAGGGGGGGGGGGGGGAGCACGCCAAAAGCTCAGGTTGCTAACAGATTTATGGGTGTGGTGTTCCTGCGCAAGTAAGGTCACGAACTTGGATAACATTTAGTATGTTTATTGATGATACTTTCTAAGAAAGTTCGCGACTTTTGAAACTTTCAGCCTTTTTAAAGAAAATCTTTTTTCTCGTGTTTTCAAGCAATTTCGCCTTTTTCTCGAATATTCGTTAAAAATTTTGCTTTGGTTAACAATTCTCGAGGGTGTAACAACTTTTGAAGTCGGGTGTACACCACCGCTGAAGTCACTTGCGTGAAGTCGCTTGAATTCACGTGAAGTCACTGCAATCACTTGAAGTCAGTGTACACTCCATCAGTCGACTTGTAAACCCCTCGACAATTCTACTATTTTATTGCAAATTTAATTATTGTGTTCAAAATGTAATTATTTGTTTAAAAAATTATCTTCTTTGTTGAAACATTCAACTACTAAGTTAAAATTTTATCTTTTCTAGTTGAAATTCATGTATTCTGTTGTAAATTCCTAATTTTTTTACCAGAAAATTTATCTTGTCAGTTAAAAATTAATCTTTTTCGTCAAAAATTCACGTATTCTATTAAAGATTCGTGTTTTGCAGTAGAAAATTAATCTTTTTGGTGAAAATTAAACTATTTCGGTAGAAAATTCAAGTATATGTTGAAAAATTAAACTATGTATTAGAAAAATTAACTGCTTGATAGAAAATTAACTTTTTTTTGTTAAAAATTCATTGTATCGGTTTGAAAATTCAACTTTTTTGTGTTTAATTCATCTACTCTGTTGAAAATCCGTCTTTTTGGGTACTTAATAATTATTTCTTGTTTGTATGAAAATTCATCTTTTTGACTGTGGATTAAACTATTTTGTTAAAAACTCGTCTCTGTGGTTCAATTTGACCGGGGAAAAAATTCATTTTGCAAACTGGAAGTGTAGCTATTCAATTTTTGGTTAAAAACTTATTTTTTTAGTTAAAAACTGATATTTTTCGTTTGAAAATTCAACTATCTTGTTAAAAATTAAACTATTTATTGAAAAAATTAACTGATTGGAGGAGAATTAATATTTTGGTTTAAAATTTATAGAGTTGGGTGAAAAATTCAACTTCTTGAGGTAAAATTTATGTATTCTGTTGAAAATTCATTTTTTGGGTTGAAAATTAATATTCTTTTTTTTTCAATTAATCTTTTTGGCTGTGGATTAAATTACTTTGTTAAAAAATCGTCTTTGTGGTTCAATTTGACTGGAAGAAAATTTATTTTTTTCTAAATTCATTTTTTAAACTGAAAATTTGGGTTGAAAATTTATCTTCTTTTTTTTCAATTAACCCTAGACGGATCCCATGGTATTTTTTACCTTCATCGGAGCCTGCGGGGGCCAAATGTCCCCCATTTGGATTTCCTGTGCACAATCATTTCCTTTCATCGAAATGAGATCTTAATATAAACCATTTTCTTCGTTTTTTAATGACAAAGAAAATGATGTATATAATATTTTAGTTTATTATATTTGAGATGTTAAAAATTATGTTTGTCTGCACCCGAAAATCTCGGATATTTGCTGAGGAAAGTGAAATGATTTTCGCTTGGGGGACATTTGTCCCCCGCAGGATCCGTGTAGGGTTAATCTTTTTGGCTCTGGATTAAATTACTTTGTTAAAAAATCGTCTTTGTGGTTCAATTTGACTGGAAGAAAATTTATTTTTTTTCTAAATTCATTTTTTAAACTGAAAGTATTACTATTCCATTTTTGGCGTGCGGGGTACAACGTACGTATGATCCTCAATATTGTGTATTCCTACTGGAAATCGTCTTGCACCTCGTCGTCCCCAGAAAATGGCCGGTCCGGGGCTTTCCATGTTCAGCTGCGCAGAACACTTATGGCCTTTGTTACCGCATCTTTATGATATATATTTAATATAATAGAATTGAACATAATATAGAAAAAGTTAATTATATTATTGTGCTGACCAATGGCCAAATATGATCCAATATTTTTGTAGAAACGAGAAAAAGTCTTAGAAAAAATATCGAATCAGTAATCAACACTAATTCAAAAATCTGAGAAAACATATTAGGCCAGTAATCGACACCGATTCAATATTTAACATAAAAGCAAAATGATATAGCAAAGTTCGCAGTTTAGATAAATTTCAATAGAGTGCGAAGCACAAGATACGTGATGAGAATGTGTTAATTGAACCAAAAGAGTTTAAAAAAAGAGAATTCACAATCACAAATTACACTTCTCGGTGGTTTGACCTTTTATCTTAAAAGGTATATGCACAAACATGGGGGAAGTACAAAGAACAAGCGCGTAGCGCGACCTAACCGCATTATTGAGAGCGACGCGCGAGATTCAACAAATGCGAGCCCTAAACGCACTCAAGCTTCCGTGCTGATGATGTGTTTGTTAAAACTGAAGGAGCTTTAAATCGTTTTGTCGATCGTTTGACCTGTAATGTTAAAAGGTCTATGCATAAAAGTTGGGAAAGTACAATAGCCTAGTGCGTAGCGTAACGTAAAAGCGTTATCGAATGCCAAGCGCGAGATCCAACAGACGCGAGCCCTAGGAGCGCTCAAACCTCCGAGCAAAATGAGCCGCGAACACGGCGCGCGATGAGAATGTGCCTGCACATATATAACTTTCAGTGATGAACATGGATAACCTACTATCGGCGCAAAAATTATAGGCATCTGCCTTTGAACCCTAACAACTCAGTAAAAAAATCTAGAGTAATAAGTAAATAGTCATTTGAAAGCTAAAACTGTTCCACGCGTTAATATAAAAAATTTTTTGTGCTTTGCAGACAGCAAAATGTAAAAAAAACTAAGGAATTTCGGGCACATTCAAGAAGAGTCAAGTTTAGAGCATTATTTCTTATACAAGAGGCAATGGGAAAAATTTGAAAAAATTCATGAATATGAGGAAAACATTTTTGAAAAAATTGCAGTTGACAAAGGACCCCGCACAAAATACCAAGAAAAAAACGTTCAGTCGTTTGAGCTAAAACCAGCTGGAATGTATTCTTTAAGGTGTCCCGAATAAAAGTTCTGATGTGCACTAGGTCCCAAAACTCCTTAGGTTTCGAGTTACAGGCACTTGAAGGTTATAAAATGACGATCTTTATATTATATGATTTTCAACTTTCTGAGCGCTATAATGACTTAATATCGTGATTTCAGACTGAGTGATCAGAACAAGAGTTCTAGGAATGTAAGTAAGGTACCTTGTGATGACCTTGTCTGTCTCCTTGACACGTATTGTGAAGGACATTTGAAGGTCAACTCATTTCTTTTTCAATGGAACCCATTTTTTACTTTTCATTTTTAAAAAATAACTTTTTTCAACAGAATGTAAGTAAGCTACCTTTTGGTGACCAAATCTGTGACCGTGACCCGCATTCTGAAGGTCTCTTGAAGGTAAACTTTTTTCAAGAAATCCATTTTCTCACTTTTCATTCTTAAAAAACGCGACTAAAGGTTGAACAGTTATAAAAATAAAATAACATCCAAGTCATGACTTGCAAAACCTTATCTAGGTAAAGAATTTCGACTTTGAGCTTCCATTTATCAGTTAATCGGTATTTTCAGTTAATTTTATTTCGTAAAATCCATTACATTTTTTATTTTATTTGTATTTTTATTTTGTTACATACATGCTGGATAATGCATCTAATACTAATGTTATCGTACTTTCATTCATAATAATTATACATGACATTTAATAAAAAAGTACAAGTAAATTGTTTTTCGTTAGAACATAATAATGTATGTAACCATTCATTTAAAAAATGGCTAATCGAATAACTTGTTACGTCTGTGGTAACGCCTTTTTACCCAGGGTATTTTTTAAGACTGAAAAGTGAGAAAATTGATTTCTTGAAAAAAAGTTGAACTTCAAAAGACCTTCAGAAGGTGGGTCAAGGTCACAGATAAGGTCATTAAAAGGTAGCTTACTTACATTCTATTGAAAAAAGTTGTTATTTAAAAATGAAAAGTAAAAAATGGATTCCATTGGAAAAGAAATGAGTTGACCTTCAAATGTCCTTCACAATACAAATCAAGGAGACAGACAAGGTCATCACAAGGTACCTTACTTACATTTCTAGAACTCTTGTTCTGATCACTTAATCTGAAATCACGATATTAATTCAGTATAGCGCTCAGAAAGTTGAAAATCCTATAATATAAAGATAGTCATTTTATAACCTTCAAGTGCCTCTAACTCGAAACCTGAGGACTTTTGGGACCTAGTGCACATCAGAACTTTTATTCGGGACACCTTAAAGAATAAATTCCAGCTGGTTTTAGCTCAAACGACTGAACGTTTTTTTCTTGGTATTTTGTGCGGGGTCCTTTGAGAAATAATAAAAATTGTTACTTAAAATTACAAAAACGTACAACTATACTATTTTCAGTTCTAATGAAGATATTAGAGCGATATAGACTGCAAGCTGTAACGGATAGGCTCTATATTTATGATCTTCCGGAAGGATGTGATTGTTTTATTTTTGGTGGAAATCGCGATATTTTCGGACATTTTTTTTTTTAAAGTAAGTGTAAGAAACCAGCGGGGGTGCATTTTTTTGTTGCTGGTCAGAAAAGGCGTCAATGTCTGGGTAGGAATCTCTGGGTAAGAATGTCTGATTCAGAAGCACGAGTCAAAGAAAAGAACCAGCGGTCGGTAGCAAAAAAGGCACCCCCGCTGCTTTCTGACACGTGCTTTTCAAAAAAAATGTCCTAAAATATCACGATTTCAGATTTAAAATATCACGAGTTCAATTCGATTTTTAGTTTTTGCAGATTTTTTCAAGAACCATTGCAGCTATTGTACGAAAGAAGTGCTACTTCACATCTGCATTGAAAAACGCATCCGAATAACCCGTAATATGTTGAACAAATGTATTTTACCTACACCACTGAATCTCATAATTGTTTGGCATGCGAGAGATATATACTACATTTTCGATATTCATAATAATACATTTTTCTAATATTTCTGCCCCACACACAAGTCTATGATTTTTGTTTGCTGCACGAACATTCACTAGATGCTTTAAATTCAATGCGCCATTCGGATTTGGTTCGATTTCTAGTACAGCAACTTCTGCGTAAAATTCTTCTTTTATGCAAGCAAACTTTAAAATTCTCGCATAGGTTCCGCACTGCAATAACACCACGGTGTCATCTCTTCTTTCCGGTCTCTCATAAAGGACAGAGTGAAAAGACGTACCGTTGTAAATACAGCGGTTGAAAAATTTCACTTCATTGTTGCGAGTATATTCCGAAAAATGTAAGCAATCGGTGCTGTACATCGGTGCACCTACGAACACTACGTTTTCAATGCACCTTGTGAAATTTTTAACTCTGTGCGGAGAAAATAGGTTGTGATGGTACATCATGCAAGCTTCCGATTCTGAATCGTCCACAGCGCATTGTACCTCATTTCTGCTTAGGGTTCCTCTTGCCATTTGGTCATATACACCGACTGGGCCATTGACTTCTGACTTCAGGTGAAAATTCCCATCTTCGAAAGTAAAAGTAGAATGGGCCCACGATGGACCACAATTTGCAACTGATACCACAGCATGTTTGAGTGTGTGCATATTGAAACTCATAAATTGAGTTCCATATATAACTTCGATCTCGTCAACGAAACTGCAAAGGTCAATTGCACACTGCCTCAATTCCTTAACTGTTATTGTGCTCTGGAGGAGTATGTACATGCTCTTACAGAACAATGTGAAATGTTGGAAGGCGCGTTCATCTAGAATTCCCGATAAGCAGGGCGCAGCATAAAAAATCATCCAGGACCGCCATTCGCTAGCTTTCCATACACTTTTGTGCGTTACTATTGAGCGCGGTAGGCGATGGATTTCTTTTGGTGGAGTAATGCTCATTAGACGCTTATCTATGGCAGCGATGTCGGCCTTTGATAAGCGGATGGGACTCGCACGACGTGGTTCAGTCCATAGAGAACAAAACCGCTCAGCATTCCCTAAGCAATCACCATGCTGGTATTCTCTTGCGAAACCCCAAATCATGTCAAAGCCATGCAGTTCGCTTAACACCGAAAACCCTTTCACGCCATTAACTGGTTTGCCCAATTTCAAAACATCATCGACATTCTGCAGGTACTTCTTATGATTTCTCAGTGATGGTTCTTTTATTCCTTCATTCTTACTTGTGATGAAGCGCACTGCTCCTTCATGCGTTCCATGAATATCACACCACGAGCAACCATAAAATCCACTGTAGCTTATACGATTTTGGACAATTGCCCGGGCCACGGTATCCACGCTGCAGACTAGAGGCTTAACTACCAAATGATTGCTGCACCCGATTTTATGTTTGCTGACGAAGCCACTTTCCGAAAGAGGTTTCGCCTGATCAACGAATGATTTTAAAAACAAATTCATCAAAGCAGGATTTGGTTCACGGTCACCGATCCATAAGCCGATTAAAATACGATATTTAAATCTGATTGCTGGAGGGAGTTCGTTTATAATCGCAAAAATTGGGTAAAATGAGTCTCTTCTACTGTTATTCACAGGTGCGCCGTCCGTATTGAAAATGAAAGTCAGCAATTGAATTTGGTCTTTTTCGGATACATTCTCTTCCTTTAAACTCTTAAGTACTTCCTTATACAATATACCATCATGCACATCACGTATCAAACCATCATTATTTGACCTCTCCTTAATTGTATGACAATAATTAGAAATAGCTTCTCTCACATTGTCCTTAGCTAGAAGTGTTTCTATTTGATATTTAAAATCAATTGATAAAAAATGTTGACGGCTACTCATTGTTAGCTCACACTCTTTGTTGCAATTCTGGCATACTGCAGTGTGATTTCTAAAATTTTTCTTTGTAACCGGTGATTCTAATTCTTTAGGACATGAGTCACAATAAAACATGTGTGAAATAACATGATCTGGGGCATCGAATGCTTGTTTCAAATAGTAATTGCTTACTGACCAGTCCTGAAAGGCTGGCCCAGCAAAACATTTAGTCATTTCTATTAATTGTTGTCTGCCTTCATAAGAGAGAGAAAATCGTGTAGAAAATGACATGATCATCACTAAAACTTCGGACGTTGTGAGATTAGCGTTATCAAACATAATAGTCTTATCTTTAAGTAAATCGTGTCTCATGCGATTCTTTTCATCAGGGTCTGCTACATCCTCGTCTTCTGTACTACTACCTGCATCTAAACAAAAGTACATGTTTTCTCAAGAATAATTATGTCATTTTTTCTTTGTAATGGGAGATAATTTTTGTAAAGATATATCAAATAATTAATTAATACAAATTTTCAGATAGAGCTTGATCTGGTCCATCCTACAACTTTTAGATAAATCGGTTTAATATACTGTAGGCTCCCAGTTTACCTAAATGCTAAAAAATCGAACTTTAGACATAAAAAACTGAAATATTCCTAGAAATAATGAATGATTCCAAATTTCCTGAAAAATGAATGCACATTTTTCATTTTCTAAATTGATTACTTAAGACTTACGTACAGGGGAGACCGGTGCGAGACGAGTATCGTTATTATTTTCAGTGAAATGTTTGCAATACATAGTGGTTTTTAAAAATGTAAGTGGTTCTATACATTCTGCGAATATTCATGTATCAATTTCATGAAAAGCGAAGTGTTGCAAAAAATAGTAATTGCCATAAAAATATGGAAATTATAAATTGTGAACATATCTCATCTCGAGATGAGACACCTCAACTATTTATTAGTTTTTGTCATTATTTTTCCGGTTTTTCATCGACGTAAAAGATTATTAAAGTATATAATTATTCACAGTATTCTGAAAGTAGAAATGAGTATCGCGACAAAATATCATTGTTTTCATGATTGAGCAATATGATTATTCGTACGAACATTCTATTTGCTCTGTAAATGTCAAAACCAATAATTTTGTAAGGTATGTAATTATATATAATTAAGTCTCATTGATTGGGGGAAGTATTTTATAAATCCAATTAATGATCAATTAATTCACATTTTTACTTTCTCATCAGAGAAGGTATTAGATTTGTGTAAAATTTTACCCCTCCCCCTTTTTTAATCAAATGTCCACGTTTTGCAACATTCTGAACCCAAAAAACAGGTTTTTCGCGAATAGTCTGCTGTGTGTATGTACGTGTGTATGTATGTGGATTTTTAGACTGTCAGCATGATAACTTTCGAAAGAATTGACGGATTGGATTGTGCTTTGGTAAACTCTTCAAGTGTCCTAAAGTAAAGTTCAAGTTCGTGAGCCAGCAATTTTCGATAGAAATTCAAAAAGTAGAAGCATTTAAAAAATTTTTGAGAACACTTTTTCCAATATTTTAAAATTCTATGTACGGATGTTCGTAGTACTTTAAAAGACAAACAATTCATCTTTATTACTTTTTTTTTATAAAACCGAAATTACTGGAGTTATAGGATTTACAAAATCCAAAAAAACAAACGAAAATTAACATTTTTAGCCAAAAAACGCACGTTATGAAAAAAGTCTAACACAAAAAAACGTTGATTTTTGAACACCCTACAATATTGTCATAACAAATTTTTGAATTTGTTGAAAAATTTTAATTTTAACGAAGCGAGTTTTTGATTTGGTCGTAAGAAATAGCATTAAAAATAAAAAAATTAAAGTTTTGGTAAAACCACGCAAGAGACGAAAAACAATTAATTGACAAACGTTATTCAACCAAAAATGATCTACAAATTTGTTATAAACTTTTGTTATATACATTTTATTAGAACCACTTTAAGTTAGGATGCGTATTTTTGGTTCCAATCGTAAAAAATATCATAAAAAATAAACAAATCAAATATACGGAAAAATTACAACAAATGCAATAAAATGTTTAATAACAAAACGTATAGTATAGTATATAGGATGCGTACTTTTTTTAATGATAAAAATGAGTCAATGCAAATACGTTCGTTTTAATACCAATGCATATTATGAAATGGATTTATATGAATTTATTGAAATGAGGATGAAATTTACTGCAAAATAAGGAACAAATATTCATATTATCTTGTTAATAAAATTTGTACTTTATTTTGCGATATCTGAAGTAGCAATCCCAGGCTGAGGTACAGGAATTGATATCATAGACATTTGATATAATAATGTTGAACCTAATACAGAAAAGTTCGCATTTTGGACAAACTCTAGTTCGAAGCACGAGACACGTTATGAGAATGTGTTCGTTAAACTCGAAGGAGCTTTCACAAGAGAGAATTCACAATAACCAAATTATAGTTGTCGATACTTTGACCCTCAAATTTAAAAGGTCTGTGCACAAATATGGGAGAAATACAGAGACCGAGGGCGCAGCGCGATGAGATTGCCCCATATGAGAATGTACCCATATAAGATGTTTTCTTATACATTTTACAGTTTCTAATTTCAAGTTAATGAATCAGAATTTTTAGGTTATATATTTTTCAATAAATTTCTTTATTAAAACTTGCTATTGATTTAATATTTATTTGATATTTTTCATTCATAAGATATTTATAAAATTTGTTTAAAATAAATTATCAAGTGTTTTTATGAAATTCCCACCTAAAACCATAATTGTGCACTGCATAAAAATGCAAATTTTTCTAAAAAATTAAAGAAATAATTTAAAATATCGATTTTAGAAGCCTTCTGCAACTTTCCAGTGTCAAATCCGACAAAATGTGCCCCTGACATCGTGTCGATTCACTTATACGGTCGATTTTCGTATGAAATTAATAAAATGTGACAGTTTTACAGTTGATATTATTAAAGACGTTAACCAAACGAAATAAAAGCAAGAGTAAAATCTGACATTTTCTGTGCGAACGTGGCTCAAATCCGACTAAATGTGCCTCTGAAATCATGTCGATTCACTTATACGGTCGATTTTAATATAACTCAGAGCCTCATACGCGCGCACCACGCGCGACCAACTTATTTACATGTACTTATTTTATTTGGAAATGAAGTTCAATAAAATACCATGACATTAATTTTTACTTCAATAACTTTGATTTGTACACGGCTTCGCATGGATACCGTCTCACGATGCATAATAGATAGCAACTCTAAACATTTTCATGCGATTTTGGAAAAAAAATCTATAAAATGACGGCGCGTACAAATTTTCATAGAAATACACTGTAAATGATCTCGAATCGAGAAGAGTCCAGATTTTAAGCCATTTAAAGTGCGCATAGCACTCGTATGGGTGACCATCTGCGACGCTTAATTTGCTCATGAAAATATTTTAAATAATTAATAAATCTTGTAAATTTGGAGAACCTAATGAAGTCGTCAGGAAGATATTCTTAGTTAATCCTGTAAGAAATTCACCCCCTTCGTTGAAAAATACCGAAACTCTGAATATGTTTATGAAAAATATTTAAATAATGAATAATTATTGTGAGTATGCAAAATAATGTACGTGAATCTTATTTTAAATACATTCTTTTTTGCTTCCCTAAAAAATTGAGCCTACACTCTAAGAAAAAGTCTATTAACAGTAAAATTGCGTTCCTTTCAGAATGCATCCTTTGAAATTAAGCAGATTTCTTTTGTCTATCAATAGAATCGTTTCACTGTTCAAAGACTTATCCATTAAATGCAAAACGGAAGTAGTTTTACTGATGAACGATTTCTTTTGACTTTGAAAAGAATTCCTTTAACTATTAAAGGATTTCATCTGTTGGCTAGCAGACAAAATGCGCCTGCGCTTGAGTCACTTTTTCACTGCACGATTTATTAATTAATTGATAAAGTGAGTAAAAAAACGTGCGAAATGAGGCGGAAAATGAATTTCTTAAAAAAATTCGGAATCCCAGATTGTGACGCGAAAACTTTGGAAGGTACGTGTACTGAAAGAACAGTTTTTGATCCTAATAACCTCACTTTATATTGACTTTTACGCTTTTGACAATCGATGTATACATTTTTTTTAATGCTTTTGTCAATCAAAAGTTCGTAAGACGTTCTTTGTGAAATTATTTTTTAAAGCGTCGATTTTATACCGATTTTATAATAACATTGATTTTATAATAACATTGATTTTATATTTACATTCACCAAAGTTCGGCTTTTGTACATTTCTTGCACGTAATATCATGCAATAAGTTTTCTTTTAACGTTTAAATTATTCTCCCTCTTGTTCGACAATAGATTTCACTTCAAGATCAAAGGAAATCCTTTCACAGTTAAATGATAGCATTTGAAACGACAATCCTTTAACTATGAAAGGATTTCCTCTCATGCCAATTTTGAATAGAAAATCCTTTAATAGTGAAAGAAATCTTTTGATAATTAATATTCTGTTTTTAGAGTGTATTCCTTTGAAAATAGACAAGCTGTGAATATGTTTGGGAAAATTGTTTAAATGATTAATAATTATTATAAATTTTCAAAGTATCGTAGGAAATAGTCCTCGGAAAGACCTTCTTAGTTGCCTCCGATTTTCTGATAGAAATTGTTTAAATAATCAATAATACTTAGGAATTTACAAAGTATCACAGAAAAAAGTTATCGGAAATATATTCCTAGTTAATTCTGTAAAAAATGTAGCATGTTGGTTGATAAATAACCACACTCTGAATTTGTTTATATAAATTGTTTAAATAATGAATAATTCTTTTTAAATGACAGAGCAACATAAACATGTGTCATCAGAAAGACATTGTTAGTGGAATCCGTAAACAATTTGTGTCTATTCCTTGAAAAATACCCAAACTCTGAATATGTTTATAAAAATTGTTTGAAAAAATAATTATTATTGTTAATTTGCAAAGTACCGTAGAAAAGAGTTATTGGAAATACATTCTTGGTGATCCCGTGAACAAACTGAACCCATTAATTGGAAAATAGCCGACAATTTGTTTAATAACAGCTTTTCTCAAACTCTCCGGTAACGTTTTGCTTTTCAGGTGTTAAACACTGCAATTTTTTCCTTACATTGACAATGTAATAAAGATGGAAGTTTGAATTTTTTCAGCAACACAAATACAGGAAGGAAAAATTGTTTTCGTCTTAGTTGTGCGACGAGTATTTTCAAATTTCAGAACATACGAACCATATTTTTAAACGTATTTTTCCCATTTTTTAAATAATTATACCGATCTGTACTAGTGACCAATAAAGGACTAGTACTGCGCCGGGGGTTAACTCCAGCGAATTTTAGAATTTTCAACCTGGGTAATTTTCATTCCGGATATAATTATTATAGGTTACGTTTATATTTATATGGTCATCAACCGCGTAAAATGTCTTTGCATACTCATAAGCCGATGTTCGCCAGATGTGGCATCCTGGGATGTAGTCCTCCTGATATTAGCATAATACAGTTTTCTTTGCCAGAAGCACGTCTCCGCAATGAAGTAATAAAAGGGATTAAGTATTAGGGACTTGAGTTTTAGCTACTTAAGCTACAAGCAACCTTTTTCTTACACTCAGTCAGAGAACCAGATAATAAAAAGATCCTAAAGATAAAATAGTAAGGGTCAATGGCAACCCTTGGGAATTTCCCGAGGGGCCCAACGCTGTGACGAGGTAACGGGCTGTGCGAAGTCCCATCCTCCCACTATAGGATAGGGGAGCGAAGCGGCGCACAGTGGACCTTTTTTTAAAATTCTGTCCCCAAATCGTAGAACTTTGGATCGAAATGACCTAATAGAGGGATATATATATATATATATTTTTTTTTTTTGAATTAAAGAAAAAACCTTTACGAACATAGAAAAATTATAGAGAAAGTCAAAAAAAATTGTGACCTGAAAATCTGTATTTAAAATTGAATTTTTTGCAAAAAATCGTTTATCGAATACCAAAAACGCTTCGATTTTACATTCCATGTGCTATACATGATTTGATATAGCTTTTTGCATGCACAATCCGAATCTGACATGTAAATCGTTGTTAGACAAAATCCAAAATTGCGGAACCAATATGGCAGACTAAAATTGTAAAAAGGAACCGATTTGACTAAAATTTGCTACAAGGGATTTTTTCGGGTCGCTGATTTTAAATCCAGGGTCAAAATTAAGAAATTCTAAATGTCTGATCCAATATGGCGGATCGAAATTGTAAACGGAAACCGATTTGACTAAAATTTGCTACACGGGGGTTTTTGGGGTCGCTGATTTCAAATCCGGGGTCAAAATTGAAAATTTCAAAATGGCGGATCCAATATGGTGGACCAACATTATAGAACAACGTTTATTTGACTGAAAATAGCCTATCGGAGGGTTTGCAGGTGGCTGATTTGAAATCCAAAGTAAAAATTCCAGAATTTAAAAAAGCGGTCAATACTTTTTTTTTTGCACAATTTTGGTCGACCATTTTTAATTTTTTAATTTTGACCACGGATTTGAAATCAGCAACCCGAAAACCCCCTTGTAGCAAATTTTAGTGAGATCGGTTTCCTTTTACAATTTTAATCCGCCATATTGGATCCGCCATTTTGAATTTTGTCTTACAACGATTTACAAGTCAGATTCGGATTTGGCATGCAAAAATCTATATAAAAACATGTATAGCACATAAAAGGTAAAATCTAAGCGTTTTTGGTATTCAATAAACGATTTTTTTTGCCAAAAATTCCATCTTAAACACAGATTTTCAAGAACACAATTTCTTTTGACTTTCTCTATCATTTTTCTATAATAAAAAATTTTTTTTTCTTCAATCTAAAAAAAATATCTCTCTAGGTCATTCCTATCCAAAGTTCTACGATTTTGAGACAGAATTTTAAAAAAGGTCCACTGTGCGGCGCGGGGATACCAAAGTGCGGCTTGACAGTCGCAGTACTTTCCTTTACCTGCTAAAAATCACCCTTTCATTATTATACTTGCTCAAAATAATGAAATTATAAAAAGAGACTAAATGAAATTTTAAGAAGATCAATTAAAGATATGACACAATTAAGGAAAGTACTGAAACCTGCCGAAAGTCAATTTCCTAAAGAATTTAACAATGTGCAATCTTCTCAAGCGGACGTACAGTGGGGTGAAATCGGAGAACGAGGTTCAAAATGACATTTCGAACGCACCCTTCTACAAAAAAATGATTGGATTCGGTTGCGAACGATTGAAAAAAAATTTCAATCGTTCCCAATTGTGTTTCCTAATCGGGTCGCACCGATTCGTAACGATTGAGGCCGGCTATCGTTGCCTATCGTTCTCAATCGGGACTCGAGATGAAGTAAATCTGCCATTATGTTGGTAGCAGCACATTGATCTCGCGGGAATTATTTGAAAAAGTGTATTCACTTTTTTTACATCTCTGTAAAAGATAACTTTTAAAAAGATGTAAAATTGTTGAATAATTCCCTCGCGATCAAGGAGCAATCATCAACATATTTTGAAATAACTTATTTTGTTGTAATTTTCATTAGATTATCATATTATTTGTCATTAACATGTTAATTTGTTTAATCTGTTTGCGGCTTTTTTTTTAATTTTGATACCTAAGTATAATAATTAAATAGGTTATTAGAAGTTATTTTTCAAATAAATTAACTATATTATTTTATTTCCATTTTGAAATTTAGGTTGCAAATTATATAAAAAAACCCTTCATCGGTGTAACGGCGTACCCGGGTATCCACCTCCCTTTTTTCAATTTTTTTAATTCTTAAGAAGAGAACTAACGTGCGGCGCATTAAGGATCCATTGTAGCAGCTTGCCAAATAGTTCTGTAGCACAGAACATCCCAGGTCATATTTCCCACCCCGTAATAATAATTTAAAAAAAAACCCTAAGACCAGTCCTACCACCTTTACCTGAACAAATCCGAAGACCTTCTACAGAAACAACTCAAAAAATTAAAAAATTTGGAATGATCACCCAAATCACCTTCAGAAAACCCCAACTTATATTTCCAACCCCATGATAATATTCAACAACCCCCTAAGACCACGATTACTATTTTTACCTTAGCAAATCCCGAAAGCCTCTACGTAAAACATTCAAATAATTAAATTTTTTTTAATTATTACCCCAGTCAACTTCAGAGAAACCACAAGTTATATTCTCCACCCTATGATAATATTGAACAAACCCCTAACACCACCACTTCCACTTTTGCCTTAATAAATCCGAAGAGCATCCACGTAAAACACTCAACGAATTTCAAAATTTTAAATAATCACACAAGTTACCTTCAGAAAACTTCGAACTATATTTTCAACCCCATTATAATATTCAATAACCCCCGAAGACCACACCTTCCACTTTTAATTCGATAAATCCTAAATGTCTCCACGTAAAGCACTAAAAAATATTTAAAAAATTGAAATAATCATCCAAGTCACCTTCAGAAAACCAAAAATTATATTTCCAATCCCATAATAATGTTTAACAGCCCCCTAAGACCACCACCACCACTTTTACCTGAACAAATACGAAGACCCTCCACGTAAAAGACTCAAAAAATTCAAAAGATCACTAAATCCAACTTCAAAAAACACCAAATTATATTTTCAGCTGCATGCGTTTTTAGTCGGTCTTTAGGGTTAGGTTTCCGATCGACGTCTCTATGCATTTACCCGATTCAGAACGATTTAAACGCTTGTCCCGATTGAAAACGATTGAGAACGATGAACAAAATTTGTCCCTATTAATACTAATTCAAAACGATTCACCTGGTAATCGATCTCAATCGGGTCCAATCATTTTTTTCTAGAAGGGCAATCATGCACCGATTTTAGATTTTATTTTTCTGAAAAATTCAGGAATAATTTCTTCAGTAACTGGTAAGAGTAGATTCTTTTGTTCATTTCATTTTTATGTTAATGCAAAAAGCGAAAAAAATGTCGATTTTTTTAATGTCATTTTTTATCTTCTAGCTAAAGTTTTTCTGACACTTCTCGTCCCTTGGATATAATGCACAGGGGTATGAGAATGATAAAAACAATTGTTAACTTGCGAAGTCAGTTGTTATAAACAAATTGTATTAAGAAATACTCGACATTAGGGGTTGCTCGTCTTCTCAGTATATTTTTTCTCTGAATTCGCTTGCTTTCATGGTTAGAATGATACATGGGCATTAAAATTTCCGATCAAAAGTTATTTGTTTATTTTATAAACAAATTATATGAACAAATGCACGTTTTGAGCGATTTTCAGAGAAAAAAACCTGTTCTTTCTTCTAACTTGGCTAAAATTATATTGCCAATAATCTTCTCTGAAAAAAATGTTGCCACCCATCAATATTTCTTTATTCAATGAACAAAATATATAAACAAATGTACGGCTTAAAAACGCCGATTATAATGTTATATGAAAATAGACCGTATAAGTGAATCGACACGATGTCAGGGACACATTTTTCGGATTTGAAACTTTTTTGGTGATGGCACAGTCATTTGGAACTTTCTGTGTACATCTCGTGGATAATTTGTATCGAAATTGAAAGAACAAAAACAGTAAGATTATTCTTTTTTTGTGAGAAAATTAACATTTTTGGGAACAAAAAGTTTTTTGCTCTCTTTTTTTTAGAGTAAAATTCGAAAAACCAAAAGTGCCAATCTATTTTGTAAATAAAATTCATAAAGAAACCTTATTGTAGGTGCTCTGAATGTCATTTTTTCTTCTGTAAGTTTTCACTATTGCAAGTCTCCTTTAAATCTTTATTTATTTTTGAAAAATCCACTCAAAACGACTCAAATTTAGCGCACAAAATCTTTTCCGCCAGCTCCATGAAGACAAGCAAGTCAAGAGCGTCTCATCTCACCCCATGAACCCAGCCCATTCCGCCCAAACCACAACCATGATTAAAACTGCAATATTACCTGTTTTTATTAATTAATTGTGTATAAATGCGTTAGTACGTTCAAGTTCCATAAATGAACATCATGAAAAACCTTACTTTAAAAATATTATGTTATTTTCAATCATTTCTTTTCTTTCTACTTTATTTAATTTTTTTTTTCTTTTCCGAGATATTCTATATCATTATTCCTGTTATTTTTAAACAGGACAGCAACAGAAATCACATATTTTGAAACAAAATTCAGTGTCTCATTTGACCCCGTATGCTCGTCCCGCCCCGGTCTCCCCTATTTAATGGACGTTCTATTACAGAATCCGTGGATTGAGAATGATAATTCATATAGCGTTTGAATGTATTTCTGTTACGTAATACATAGGTATAATGAAAGTTTATAGACGAATACTTCACTGAAGCTATATACTGTTTCTACACTGTCCTGTATAACGAGAAATTTATATTGATATTCTTCAGTTCAGAGTACGTAGAATTTTCTCATAGCTTATAATTGATGTGCATGTCATATAAATATAAAATTCGCAATAAAAAGTTTTTAAAAATCCATTGTAATGTTCCCTGTAATGCTTGTAAATTTTCGTCATTTCAAGAAAATAGTACATAACATCCCGGACAGTCACGTTGGTCGTGGGGGGAGGCCAAAATTAGCGAAACCCCGATCACGTGTTTTATAGACGCTCGCTAGGACGCACAGTGGGACCAAACGCATATTTTTCGTTCAAAAAAGTCTATAGACTTCAATTTTGCCCCGATTTGAAATTTTTTTGTTAATGAAAGATCACTGCATTTAAAGAGCACCTTGGTTTTAGATTTCTCAATTTTATTTGTTTATTTATTATATGTTTACACAAAGTATGAGAAAATCGACATTTTTCACATAATTATTATTTACTCTTCAACAACGGTTTGCATATACTGAAAGTTATTTTGAATCAACGCAAGAGTACTCTCAGAATACGAATATTTTGATTATTGTACGGTTCAATTATTATAAACAAATTAAATTAACAAATAGCCAAAGATCGTAATTGTTGTTGAAAAAAAGTTGTTCTTAGCTAAAAATGCTTTAAATTATTGTTAGGGTGATTGTCACTTAGAATATCCATAAATTATTAAAAATTAGAATTGTTATAAAAAATTTTTTGCACCAATTTGGAATTTGTGGTTTGTTCAATTGCGGTTTCCTTTTATTATCTGACTTGATACAGATATTCTCAAAAACAATATATGTTCAATTACATTTGTGAAAGTACAAAAATTGCGGATTTTTTAAACAAATGAAATAAATAAAAATAAAACTTTGGCTCAAGCAATTTTTGTGAGAAATATTTGCAGTCAGTATTTCTATGTAAAATTAACATTAAGCAATCGTTGTTATTTATTGTAATTATTCAATTTCAAATATCACGAGATTTTCATATATTTAAAAAATATTGTAATTTTGGTTAAAAGAAATTGTTCTTATCTGGAAATACTTTAAATTATTGTGAGAGTGATCGTCAGTAACAATTCCTATAAAACATTGACAATTATACTATTTATAAAACATTTTTGTGGAAAATGTTGAAATTATTGTTTTTTTAATTTTGGAAATTCCTTCATCATCTGAATTGATGCAGATATTCTTGAAAATAACATAGGTTCAATTATATTTGTTAAAATAGAAGAATTGTCAATCTTGTAAGCAAATTAAAGAAATTCAAAGCTTCAGCACTTTTTGAAATACATGAAAATTTCGAGATATTTGAAACTGAATAATAACAGTAAATAATAACAATTCATTATTGTTAAGTTTACATAGAAATATAGACTGCAAATCTCTCTAACCAAAATGTGAAGCAGTTATGGTACAAAAAAATTATTTTTCAGGCCGAAGGGCCGAAGCTTTATCTTTATTAATTTCATTTGTTTACAAGATTAATAATTGTTGGATTTTAACAAATATAATTGAACCTATGTTATTTTCAAGAATATCTGCATCAATTCAGATGATGAAGGAAAATCCGAAATTGAAAAACTAATAATTCCAACCTTTTCCACAAAAATGGTTTATAAGTATTACAACTGTATATATTTTATAGAAATTGTTACTGAGGATCACTCTCACAATAAGCCAAAGTATTTGCAGATAACAAAAAAAAATTTTTTTTAACAAAAATTATCCTGACACAAATCGAATGCATAAATCTTGGCTTACCACTGTTAATTTCCTTCCTTACTGTCTTGGAGGTAGGTTCTGCAGATCCACACGGTTGTAAGAACGTACCGATTTCACAGGATTCCGGTAACGCTTCCTCAGTACCTTGATAGAAAAAATTTTCCTTTGTAAGAAACAACAAAAGTGAATTCATTGGGACTTCTTTAAGGTAGCAAATATGAACAAAATTTGAAGATCAGCAATTTTTTTCGGTTGACTGATGTTTTTAAGAGTCTAAGTACTGAAAACTTATTTAAGTTGTAAAAAAAAGCGAACAATTTTTTCTTTCACCCACACAAGTAATGTATTTTAAGGTAGACGCTATACTCTGCTTCAGATACTAATATATTACTTCACTCTTTACGTTTACCAAGCCTGTGAGGGATTACGGATTGTTCTTTTCACAAAGGCAGTTACGAAAGATGGAATCGCATGTAAGAAAAATACTTATTGAATTAATTTATATTGACATACTTACCATACGAAGACACGTTCGTCGCTTCCATCTTTTTCCACTTTCTTTGCGTCGTTTCACATACCTGTGCACTTTGAAAATCTTTGTCCATATACGTATAGTGCCGAGTACGTTTCTTTCCACTTACACTTAAACGCGATAGTCCTGCATTCATTTCACTCATTTTCGGTTCGAATTACTTTACAATATACTGGGTATAGTCAGCTTGTAAGAACATTCAAATTTCACCTTCGTTCATCTACAGTAGGTAGTAAACTGAGACTGCAGTCAGGTGCCGAATGACTTTGAAACTCCGTAAACGTACAATGCACGACTGCACGTATTACTCATGAAACCCAAAAGTTAATTACTAAAGGGGTGTTGCACGTCAAAGGAAAAAGTCAAGGGCGATCGTCTTTTCTTCCACGACTACCTATGTACCCTTTCCCTTCCAGTGTGCAGCAAGACTACCCCTCACTGGATTCGACGTTGCTCCAGGCTTTCGCCCTATGGAGATAATCCCTTTGTCTTTCAACTTACCTATTTCCTCGCTATTTTCTTGTCTATGCCTCAATTTGAAGTGCTAATAGGTCGAATACAACCCTAATATTTTGGAAATTTGAGAATATAATTGTAAATATTCGTATATTCTCAACTATTCCGATTTGAAGTTCAAATTCTAGTAAGCTCCCAAATCCCATTACGTTAATGAGGTGATTCAAATTTTTATCAATTGTTCTTTACTGGTAGAATTGTTGAAAATTTAAGAAAAAACCGATACTTTCCAACATTATTCAAAGAGAAGTTGGGTGGAGTTCCGAAAAGCGCTTACCTCCGATTAATTTGAAACTCCGTATACCTACGTATTTTGACGTGCTGATCACGAATATGATAGTGAAAATACCCGCAAATTTGATTTTCAAGGTCAAAACCTAAAAAAACTATGAAAATTTAATGTTTTTCCGTTTATTTCAGTAAATAATAAAAATTTACAAAAAAGCTTCAAACAAAAGTTTTAGATCTTTTGAAAATACATATTTTATGTTTGACATGTTTTTACCCTACGACTGACCGTTTTAGAGAAAAGAAGGGAAATGTCGGTAAGAAGTGTAGAATTGCTTAGGTCACACACGGCACCCATTCCAACGTGTCATGGCGGGCGGGAAGGCACCCCTATGACTGGCCACAGAAATAACTTAGGTCACACACGACCCCCTTTCCAACGTGTCATGGGGGGGAGCATCCCCATGACTGGCCACAGAAATAACTTAGGTCCCACACGACCCACTTTCCAACGTGTCATGGGGGGCGGGAAGGCACCCTTATAATTTGCCACAGAAATAATTTAGGTCACACACGACCCCCTTTTCAACGTGTCATGGGGGGCGGGAAGGCACCCCTATGACTGGCCACAGAAATAACGTAGGACGCATACCATCCCCATTCTTTCCCTAATGTTTCGTGGAAACATATCTTTTGCCATTAACCCATTTGTTTTAGCATTAATGCCTACTTACGGTTAGTACTTGGATGGGTGACCGTTCGGGAATACTGCGTGCTGTTGGCCCGTGGTGAGTGTGGTGAACCCACACTTGTAGTTATTTACTACAAGAAACTATCCACCTAGAAACACTACCCGAATCGGGTAGTGTCACGCCTACCCCGAAAGGGAAATGGCTTAATGGTATACATACGCACTTCGCCGCGGAAATATTTATCGTCTATTTTCTCGAAAAATATCAGTCGTAAGGTAAAAACATATTCAACATAAAATATGTATTTTTAAAAGATCTACAACTTTTGCTTGAAACTTTTTTGTAAATTTTTTTTTTTTACTGAAATAAACGGAAAAACATGAAATTTTTATAGTTTTTTGGGGTTTTGACCTTGAAAATCAAATTTGCGGGTATTTTCACTATCATATTCGTGATCAGCGTGTCAAAATACATAGGTATACGGAGTTTCAAATTAATCGGAGGTAAGCTCTTTTCGGAACTTTATCCGTTGGCTTTAGGATCAGGTGAATTGAAAATAATTAAGTTGCTTTAAACGTGTCGGCACACTATGGTGGCCATCGTCATTCAGTTTAATTAAATCTGTGAAAAGTACATAATGTCTTGTAGGTACGCAGTTTTACAATTGAAAGTGTTAGTCATTGTTTAATGTTTCACAGTGAAATTATATAAATTCTTTAATTTCATTCCGTTTTATTAATAACTATGAATATAGCTTGCAGTATTCTTTAGGAAATTTTCTTTTAACGAAGTACAATTTATGAAGAAACAATTACATAAATATAGTAGACCAACTTTTCCTCGAGAAACTCTTTTTAAATTATTCTTTAGCGACGTATATTTAATTTGAATTCTTTTTTCATTCAAACCCTTCAACGCAGTTTTTAGTGTATAAGGGAAATAATGTTGAGTAATAAATTTTTCTGTTGTCATGAGAAATGATATATGCGAAAGTGAAATTATTTTGTTCCCTTGAAAATCGCACTGTAATGAAAATACGAAATTATGAAAAATTTGCAGTTGAATAATTATTTAAATATTCTTCAAAAAATTTTATTTTCCTCATCGAAGAAGAATTGATGAAGATTTTATTTTACAGTAGTAAGAATACAAATTTTCAAGGAACATTTCATTTGAACAATTTTTTTCTCAACAATTTTCTTTTTAACGACGTACGTTTGATGACAAATTTATCTTTCCTTGATTTCTTGTAGCAAATTTTCCTTGAAAAAAGTTTAATGTTTCTGAAAAATTTTTTATTTTAATTTTTCAAAAAATTTTTAATCTACTTTTTGGAATTGAATTATACTGAGTTTTCTGTAACCATTGAAAATCATTTCTATGGCAGTAAAATCATTTCCCAGATCACGCTGTAGTAAAAACTAATTTGTTCAAAAAACGTTATAGTGGTGTACTTATTTAATTCTGCTTTTAAATTTGAACATTGTAGCTGAATAATTCATGAAAATGCGTTGCTTCGTGTCCTCAAGCCACACAAGAGTTTCGCCGGCCTGTCGTTGTGATTTTATCGTGCCCTGTGATCACCCATCTCGCGGTTGTGAGACGTGGCCATAAGTGTGATTTACCGCGGTTCTACTGGGAGCTCGTGTCAATTTTTAGATGTCAATTGCTATCAGTGGGACCCTGCGGTGGTTTATTATGTTAATTCATTCATTCATTCATTCATTCATTCATTCATGATATTAATAACATAATGACATAGCATGACATAATTCTGCATTAATAACATTTGCTTTGTGCCCCCCCCCCTCCCCCCAATGCCGTAACGTAACAAGTTTTCACACTCTTACGAAAGTCTCGTCAAGTTTTCTACGCTTCGTGGTGAATTTTCTACACTTCCATGAATACTTCGTAGAATTTTCACACTTCCATGAACATTTTTTAGAAAAATTTCGCACTTTAATGGACAGTTTTGAAAGTTTTCACACTTCAATCGACATTTCTTTTTGAAGTTTCCACACTTCAACGAACTGTTTATTTTTAAAGTTTTCATACTTTAACAAACCTTAACAGAGCACTAGTGATCTATGTGAGTGAGCTACAAAGGCAACCCAGCACCATCAAGGAGGAAGCTTCTACGAATTGCGTTCTTCTCTCGTATTTTCAAGAGAGAAGTTAGTACAAGCCAACAACTGGAAAATTCTTTCTCAATATCCAACGGAATCTGTTCTTTCTTCGTTTAGACCACGCAGAACTGAGGTGAAGACTAGCTTTCAAGGCGTCGCCAGTCAGTAGCCTAGCCGCTTTTGCATTTCATTGCATTTCATAGCAAAAGAATTCATCGTTCCAGTGGAGTCGTCGAGAATCGTCTACTTTCTGCAATCTTCTACATGTGTTTGTTCCAAGTAAGTCAATGAACTGTCAATTTCGTCCTATCCTACTCTTATTGCCTTGATATTTTTGGAACTAAGTCTGAGAGTTGTTCATTTGTACTTTGAATTTTTATTTTTTAATACAATGTCAGAAGTCGAGAAAGAAAATGAAATAGCAGCAATTGCTGCCCAAAAAAGGGCCGAGCTAGTATCCAGTAGGATAATGGCTCGCGGCCGGTTGAAACGCCAGTTAACTTCCTCGGAAGCTTTGCTTGATTCAATTAATGAAAATAATAACTTCACAGCGCTCAATTTACCAGATAGGCTTGAAAAACATCTCAAACTTTGGGATGCATTTGATAAAATGCAAACTCAGATAGATGAAGAAATAACAACCGAATCCGAAATAGCCATTTCAGACTTAGAAAGATCGTCCTTTGAAGATAGATTCCATGCGATTTCTGGCTTCTTTAAAGAATATATTAAAAATCCTCGGTTCTCTCCGCGTGAAATTACGCCTTTTATTCAATTGCCGTCGCAATCTGAAGTGCCGGGAAATGCAGGTACACATGAGACCGTAGTCACAGTACCAAGTCAGAGTACTGGTTCAAATACAGAACTGTCAAGTCCTTCGACTTCGACTTTAGCTTTCAAATCGGAGCAATCAGGTCGGGTAAATGAAAGTAACTTTAACGAGTCAAATCAAAGTAAAATTTTCACTTAATTACATTCTCGCTTTGAACTTCCAAAAATCCAAACTCCTATCTTTCATGGTAGCTTTGATGCCTGGCTGACTTTTCATGATTCCTTTAAGGCTATGTGTCATGATAATCCGTCCATACCACCCATTCAAAAATTTCTTTATCTAAAGGCCTGTTTAAGAAATGAAGCGGCAGACATAATAGATTAGCTCGAAACTACAGTCAATAATTATCAGGTAGCATGGGACCTTTTGAAGGCACGATATGATAATAGAAAGTTTATAGTCGAAAGTCATGTCAACGCTCTATTCACCATCCCACACGTTTCGAAAGATTTTACAATTCGCGCGTTGTTAGATAATGTCCAAAAAAGAATTCGCGCACTTAAGGCTCTCGAAGAGCCCGTCGAACACTGGGACACATTATTAATTCCCATTATTCGAGAAAAATTACAGAATTACACTAGAGAAAAGTGGGAAGAGTCGGTGGGTAGCACAGCCGTCCCCAAGTGGGAAGATTTTATTTCATTTTTAGAGCGTAGATCGCTCATCGAGACAACCCAATCGCTTCCAAAACCAAGCAATTTTCAAAAAAATTCCAATCATCGGCCTAATCACAGACCAGGACAATCTTCCTTGGCTACAACTCTGGGTTCCACTTCCGAGAATTCACAGTTCACGTGTAATCTCTGTGAGGGTCGGCACAATCTTAAGTCATGTGACAGGTTTTTAAAAATGACCCCATCAGAACGTTATGAAGTCGTAAAAAATGCATCTTTATGTCATAATTGTTTACTTCCAAACCATCGGACGCTAAGTTGTCGCCAAGGCTCTTGCCGCAAATGCTCAAAGCGTCATAACATTCTGCTGCATTTCAATAAAGAGAGGTTCACGGAAAAAGAGTCAGTGCAGGAAGGCGTGTCTACCTGTGCTACTACTTTAGTTAAATTGCAAACTTTTCCTCAAACCCAAGTTGTACTTGGAACCGCAGTCATCGAAATTTTAGACAAAAAGGGACAGATTCATTCCTGCATAGGTCTTTTGGATTCTTGTTCACAATGTAATTCGATTACGGAGAAGTTCGCGAATAAATTAGGGCTGGATAAAAAAAGGGGCAAAAACCAATTGAAGGGAGTAGACAACATTCAATCCGAGATTAGGTTTGCTACTTCAACAAGGATCAAGTCTAGATACGAAGATCTAGATTTACACTTATCCTTTTTAATTTTCAATGAAATTTCCGGAAATATGCCAAGCTGTCCCATCAATAAACATACAATAAAAATTCCAGATAACATCTTTTTAGCAGATCCTGCTTTTTATGAACCATCAGAAATTGATATTCTGATCGGTGCTGAACAGTTTTATAATCTCATGCGTACCAAGAAACTTAGAATAAAGGGCCAATCAGCGATTTTCCAGGAAACTGATTATGGCTGGATTTTTGCAGGTCGATACACCAGTCCTCAATCTTTCGAATCCAAACTTCAGGTTCAATCTCCGTCTAAAATTGAATGTAATCTTATTAAATTTCGTGAACTTCCGATTTTGTGGGAATTGGGGGAAGAAAGTCCAAAGCAACTACGCTCAGAGGAAGAGCAAGCAGCGTAATTTCATTATAAAAATAATATCGAACGTCTCGATACCGGTCGCTATTGTGTTAAATTGCCTTTCAATGACAAAAAAGATTCGCTCGGTGATTCTAGGAATTCTGCCTTTCAGCGTTTTTACGCGCTCGAAAGGAAGTTCGATAAAAATCCTGAATTTAAGTTGCAATATTCTAAGTGCATTCAAACCTACATAGATGAAGAGCACATGACTCTCATCGACAATCAGGACATTTCAAAACCTGGTTACTACTTTGCTCATCATGCTGTTATAAAAGAGGACAGTCTCACCACGAAAATGAGAGTCGTTTTCGATGGTTCAAACAAAACTACGACTGGGATATCGTTGAACAATACCTTTCTGATCGGCCCTACGACTCAGGACGATCTTTTCACGATAGTCACACGATTTCGATCTTTTCCTTATGCCATCTCAGCTGACATTGAAAAAATGTATCGTCAAATTCGAGTCCCTCCCAGCGATAGTCTTTATCAGAGAATCTTATGGCGTAAAAATTCTAATGAGCCAAATAAAATCTATAAGCTGAATACTGTTACCTTCGGTACGGCATGTGCCCCGTTTCTGGCGGTTCGTACGCTCGAACAACTCGCAGATGACGAGCAAGTATCTTTTCCGGTCGCGTCGAATATTTTCAAACGTGATTTTTACGTCGATGACGTGTTAACAGGCGCTTCAACTTTTAAAGAAGCACATCAACTTAAAAATGACCTGACTAATCTTTTAGCGAAGGACGGGTTCAATTTACGTAAATGGGCATCAAATTGTCCGGACCTATTGAACGAGAATCCAATTGAGGTCTGTAATGAGTTTATGTCCCTCGATCCATCTGATCTAGTCAAGACGCTCGGTCTTCATTGGGATTCTAAGTCTGATTCCATTCTGTATACAGTTAAATTGCAGGGAGGTGACGGCCCTATTACCAAAAGATCCATTTTATCACAATGTGCGAAATTATTTGACCCTTTAGGTCTTTTAGGGCCGGTTATTGTTCCTGGGAAAATTCTCATTCAGCGACTTTGGAAAATCCAACTCGGGTGGGACGATCCAGTTCCGTCAGACGTTCAAGAGGCATGGTTGAATCATAAAAATCAGTTACCATTATTGAATAATTTAAGATATCCGCGATGCATCATTCTCGAAAAATCTAGCGAGATTCAGCTCCATGGTTTCTGCGATGCGAGCGAAAAGGCTTTCAGTGCATGCATCTACACCAGGTCGACAGACTCTCAAGGTAGACACCATTGTGCCCTCGTATCTTCAAAATCACGCGTCGCTCCTTTAAAAACCACAACTTTACCAAAGTTAGAATTATGCTCCGCTACTCTTCTGGCTCAGCTATATAAATCAACAATTCGTTCGCTTCCTATTTCAATTTCGAAAACCTTTTTTTGGTCTGATTCAACCATTGCACTGAACTGGATCAATAGTCCACCTAACACACTTCTCACATTTGTTGCAAATAGAGTCGCTGAGATTCAAGAAACCACTCAGCCTCAAAATTGATGACACGTACGCACACACGAAAATCCCGCAGATTTCATTTCACGTGGGCAGGACACAACTAGCTTCCTGAGTAATTCTCTTTGGAAGCAAGGTCCGCAGTGGTTAAGTGAAAATGTAAGACACTTGGCCAAAACTCGATTTTAAAATGCAAGACATCCCAGAAAAGCGTGAAAATCAACTAGTTATTTCTTCAAAAATCACGCAAGAAAAGAACGACATTCTCACGAAATATAGTGATTTGAACACACTTCAAAGAATTCTTGCCTACTGCCTCAGGTACCTTGACAATATCAAAATTAAAGACCCAGCTTCTAGGTCATTAGGTCGACTCTCTCAAAAAGAACTTGACGTAGCTCTAAATAAAATAATTAAATTGGCACAAGCTGAGGAATTTTCGGGTGAGCTGCATGATTTAGCGCAGAACAAAAATGTAAGTCCCAAAAGTAGAATTTTCCGTCTTAATCCTTCTCTAGATTCGGGAATCATCAGGGTAGGTGGGCGATTAGAACATGCTCCGATGACTGGATCACAAAAACACCCAGTTGTGCTCCCTAAAAAACATCATGTCACCAAATTAATTATAAAAAAAGAACACCTCAAACTTTTTCATGCGGGAACCAATGCAACTCTTTATGGGGTTCGTGAGCCTTACTGGTCGATCGACGGTCGCAACACAATCAGACTCATGATCCGACAATGTGTGACGTGCTTTCGAGCGAAACCGCGCGAAGTAGAATATCTCATGGGTAATTTACCAAAATCTAGACTTTCATTCACCCGACCTTTTTTTCACGTGGGAGTGGACTACTGTGGTCCTTTTTACACAAAGGAACACCGTCACAGAAATCGGACTAAAATTAAAACCTATATTGCAGTTTTCGTGTGTTTTGCCACGAAAGCCATTCATTTAGAACTCGCAAGCGATCTATCTTCGGAAGCCTTTCTCTCGTGTCTGAAACGATTTTTTTCTCGTAGAGGGTTGGCCAGCTGAATTCATTCGGGCAATGCAAAAAACTTTGTCGGAACGGACAAAGGAATTGAAAGAATTGTCTAAGCAGGTAAGGTCCATAGAACAAGGTGAACCAACTCAAAGGTTCTTCTCCAAGAAGGGAGTTAACTGGCATTTCATACCCCCCAGAGCTCCTCACTTCGGAGGTTTATGGGAGGCTCTCTTAACATATGAACAACTCCACACTTATGTTGTAGAAATAGAAGCAATTCTTAATTCCCGCCCTGTGACTCCGCTTTCTTCCGAACCCAATGACCTTCTCCCTTTGACCCCTGGTCACTTCCTAATTGGCAGTTCCATGACAAGCTTGCCTCAAGACGACTTGCGCAATTTGCCAGCCCATCGTCTCAGCTGCTGGCAACTAGCTCAGCAGATGCGCCATCACTTTTGGGAGCGGTGGCACAAGGAGTATTTGAACGAGATGATCTCCCGTAATAAGTGGCAGTCAGCCACAGATCAAAACAACATCACCAAGGGAACACTCGTCGTTGTCAAGGAAGACAACCTACCACCGATGAAATGGTGCCTCGCTCGCATTGTCGAGACTCACCCTGGACGTGATGGAATTGTGCGAGCAGCCACAATTCAAACTCAATCAAGTACCTATAAGCGTGCTTTAAGACACCTGTATCCACTTCCAATCAATATGTAACTCATTGTAGGACAATATCGTTAGATCACATTAAATTTAGAATCAAGGAATGCGGGGTGATTGCCTGATTAGTGTAGTTTCAGTAGGTATTCAATCAATAATTATGATCTCCGGTGAACTAAATGTTACTTATATTCAGAATTCTGAAGTGCTTCCAGCCATATTGTGCAAACTAATTTCAGTTTAGAATGCGTGAGATGATGAATGGATGAATGAATGTTTTCATGTTCTTTTATTTCGAACTTGATTCGTTCAACCGGGCCAGTATGTTACGGAGTAACAATTTTTATTATCTTTCTCCTAAATTGTTTTTGAACAAAATCATTTATATTTCAGTAATTTCAAATATTTGGGCCTCTGGCTAGCAGATGTTTGCGAGTTTCATAGAAATAGTGATAATCTCCAAAAGGGTCATCTTATTTAGCTTGAGTTTATGCTTTTATTTAGGTTCATATAATTTCAACTCCATTTGTACGAACATTCAGACTAGCCTGTTATTCTAATATTCCTACTTTCTCTTTTAAATTGTACCTTCATAAAATTTAGGATGTTGTCATTGCGAACCTATTGTCAACGGCTTCGGCACTCAGCTTGTAAACTTCGGGTTTTTCCACTCAAAATTACCGGGCTTAACCTTTCAGGCATCTGTGTCGGCCTCGAAGGAGAAGGGGTGTCAATTTTGCCACCCGATGTCTTCGACCAATCATCATTGACCATCCCCTCCTGCAATAGTACTGCTAGTTACCAATTTTCCATATTTTCCAGAAAGAGCATTCCGAACAAATGTCGCGTCTTCAGTCTTGTACGAGCAGCTGATCCGGTCCGGTCAATCAGACTGTCTCTAAGCTTTCACCCAACGCAATCGTTCAACAAACTCAATAGCTTCCTCCATTCATTATGTACAGTGCATTTCTATAGTTATGAATAAACATTTTTATTTTGATTGTTAATGTTAAACTGAGTCTTTTTATTAAGACTATTTACCACGCTAAAAACACATATTAATATGAATTAATATTAATATATTTACTGTGAGTTAATACTTGTGAGCAAAATATTTTTCCCAAACTCGTTACAAAAAGCCACTTTAACATACCTGAACACAAAATAGTAATTCTAACAAAATTCACCAACGAAAAGCTGGGCTTCAATTTAAAATAACTGGAAATATTCCGAATATCGACGTAATTTCAGATAGTAAAGGAAGAACCAAATTCCAATTTCATGCAAGAAATTATTTATAACGTTTACAATTGTTGATGTTTCATAAACATTGTGACTAACAGTCACTCTCACTATAATGTAAAGCATACTCATCCGAAAACAAATTTTTTCCAACAAACATGCATTATACTATGTGGCTGTTTGTTAATGTCATTTGTTTATAACAGTTCATGACAATAGTCAAATTATTTGCATTCCGGGAGTACTCTTGCGTCGATTTAAGATGATTGTCCTTACATGCAAACCGCTGTTGAAGAATAAATAATGAAAAATCTCGATTTTCTCATACTTCGAGTAAACATATAATACAGAAACAAATGAATATACAAGAATCTCTGACTTAGGTGCTCTTTGAAATTTAGCACTCTTCAATTTAAAAAAAAACTGATTGCGGATTGGGGCACAATTGAAGGCTGTAGAGAGTGTAGAGTGTATACCTTCGAAACGAAATACTATCGTGTCCACTTCAACATTTCGATTATTGGAGCAAACACTAACCGATTTTCATGAATCTTTTTTCCACTTTCTTAAAATTATATGAATAAAATATTTCTGCTAATTAAAATTAAATCACGCAATGCTTTCATAATTTCAGTTTTTTGAACCGGCCTGCATCTCATAATAATGAGGAGGGTGATTCGTTCCGGTAATTCAACGCGCTCGAGTCTCTCCACTCGCGCGACGGGGCGTCTGGGTCGAGGTACGTGCATCGAAAATACAAACTCAGCTAGTACTGAGCGTCAATGCATTTTTTCTCTATTCTTCTTTTCGTTTTGTTTATAATTTCAAATCTAAACATTTTTTCAAAAAACCGGCTCTTTACCCGAAAAGAGAATATTATTTAGATGAGGTATGCAAAATATCAGACCAAAATATTCAACCGTGCGGCCTGAAACTGGAATTCCGTTTTATAACGCTGATACACGGAAAAAAAAAGTTCATTAAACTTTCTTGAAGTATTACAAGAGTCGGGAATGAGAGCGAACCTTGAACAAATTTTCTATATTCTGTATAACTTTCAGGATTTAATATAGAACTAACCTAGAATAACTCTACAAGAATTCTGTAAACTTTATATTGAACTCCGATTTGAAAAAGTTTATTAGAATATATAGAGAAATTCATGAAAGAATGCTGAAAACTTTCGTAGAAATCACAATTGAGGTATTGAAAGTTTGTAATCACATAATTATAAGGTTTAAATACCTCAATTCAGTCAAATGTATAGAAAAATTCTTCAAAAAATGTTGAACAATCTCATAGAAATTCGATTCGAAGTATTGAGTGTTTGTGAACTACTTTAATCTTAGATCTATAGACTTCAGTTCTTTAAAATGTAGCTGCGCAGTCGCTACTGTGCGCAGGCAGCGACTTTTCCGCATCGCTCCCGCGTGAAAAAAAAGAATTCAAGTCTTAGAGAACATTAGCATGCGTTGAAAATTAAAATATTAAGTTTGCCAATAACCCACACATCTCTAAATGGTAAATCCACAATCCGGGTGTACCGGAACGTGCACCAGGTCGTTCAAGACGTCATCTACGAGAACTTTTTTAGAATTTAAATTGTATCAATAGTCAAAATAACTACCAATGGAGAGTCGACGATCAGGATGCACCGGAACCTGTACCAGGTCGTTTGGCACGTATTCTACGAGAACTGCTTCAAAATTCAAATTGTGTCAACATCCAAAATAATTAAGTGTTGAGTCGACGATCCGGGTGCACCGAGTCGCGCACCAGGTAGTTTAGCACGTATTCTATGAGAACTTTTTAGAAATTTGAATTGTTTCAACCACCAAATTAACAACCGTCGACTCACCATTGGTAGTTATTTTGGCTATTGACACAATTTAAATTTTTGAAAAGTTCTTGTAGAATACGTGCTAAGCGACCTGGTACACGTTCCGGTGCATCCTGATCGTCGACTCACCATTGGTAGTTATTTTGGTAGATAAACCTCAAGATTTCTAAAGAAATCATCAAGTCAAGCTTCCTTTGATCGTTTTTTTATATTAAGAAAATATGAGAGAAAACAAAGTTTTCATATTTTTGTTTCGGTCTTACGATCCATTTAGAAAAAATTGAAAAACTAAATCGAGTCAAAATTCCTTTTTATTGACGTTTTGGCCCCATCTGTGGGCCTTCATCGATACAAACATCTTAAAGAATAATCGGAGTCAATCATAAATATACGTCGAAGCGAATGACAACATTTTAAAATTTTGTGAAGTCAGATATCATTCTGAAGTTTTGAAAATCATTATGAAGTTTGTAAAAAAAGTATTGGGAAACTATAAAGTCCAAGGAACTTTCCCAATATGTTAAAAAAGGTTCATATTTTGTAATTAAAATGCTGTGGAACAGCTAACAAATTGATGTTTTTTTACAAACTTCATAATGATTTTTAAAACTTCAGAATGATCTGACTTTACAAAATTTTAAAATTTTGTCATTCGCTTCGACGTATATTTATGATTGAGTTCGATTATTCTCTAAGATGTTTCTTTCTGATGAAGGCCCACAGATGAGGCTGAAACGTCAATAAAGAGGAATTTTGACTCGATTTCTTTTTTTAATTTTTTCTAAATGTATCGTAAGACCGAAATAAAAATATGAAAACTTTGTTTTCTCTTATATTTTCTTAATGGTAGTTAGTTTGGCTATTGACACAATTTAGATTCTAAAAAAAGTTCTCGTAGATGACGTCTTGAACGACCTGGTGCACGTTCCGGTGCACCCGGGTAGTGGACTTGACATTTAGAGATGTGTCGGTTATTGGAAAACTTAAGATTTTAATTTTCAACGTTAAAAATTGAAATAGATTCAACTTTTCCCATGTCATGTCTTATTTAATCGATTCAAAAAATATAGAATTGGGAATTCAACTTCTAAAATTATTTGCAATGCAAGCCTTCAATTTCATATAACTTATATAAACTTATTTTATATAGCTATATAACATCTTATTAATCTTGAACCTACTAGAATTTATAACCAAAAAAGAATTTGCGATTAAAAATTTGTTCCAAATTTAAAGTTTCCGAAATTAAAAAAATGTTAAAGATCCCGAAATTTCTGATTACCTAAATTTTAAACTAAATTTTCGAAATATGATATTTTTGAAATTACTGACATTATAAATATAAAACTCCAGAAATTTCAAATTTCCGAAATCATTAACCTAGAATTTTCAAATCACAAAAATTTGTCAAACAGCCCTGCACAGCTGTAGCTTATATTTTAGATTTTTTTTTTTTATACTACAAGTTATGTTAGCTGCGAGGTTTTCTCAGGAGCTCCGAATCCGTAGGTAGGGGGTTCGAACCCACAGCGAATAATAATTTTAATAGCGTGCGATTATTTGTGTATTGATTGTTTGTGTAATAGTAAATAATTATGTACTTAAATATGTGAACAAATATTAAAGCATAATGATAATAATAATGATAATAAAAAAGATTTTTTTTTAGGCTAAAAATCGGCCATGATTTTATAGAACTGTTCTCTATAGTTTCGAGACTTCTCCGATGTAGACTGTATATTAGCTGGACTTTTAGATTTTCTAGAACTATTCTACGTTTTTCGCATTTTAGAGAACTCTGTATTAAATTTTGTAGAATAGTTCGAAGCAATGTAAAACCAAGAAGATTTTAACTTTTAATAAACTACCCGTCGTATCCTCTACTATAGGACTAGTTCTATAAAATTTAATGGAATTTTTTTTCCGTGTAAATCCCCTTGATCGTGTCGTCTGCTTCAGTCATTTTGTCAGTTAAAAATATGTCGCAGTAAATTCGCTTCAGTGTTTAGTTTAAGGTAAACAAATGTCGAAGGAAAATAAGAGGAAGCAATTATCTTTTAAAGAGAAATACGGGCTGTTGAATGAAGTGAAATCTGGTGCTTCAAAACAGTCCATTTTACGGAAATATAATATCGCTGTGAATACCCAGTCATTTGTTAACTAATATTCAATTGTTCAAATAATTTTAATTTGTTTACAAATTCAAGAGTATTCTTAAAAAGCAAAGTAAAACATAAAAATATGTCAATCTTTCGAAAAATAGCAACAAAAAAAATGTAAACAAAAAATTTGTTTGAGAAATTTTAATTCGTTCAAACATCTACGAGTATCTATAATAAGCAAATTAGTACTTCAAAATATTAAAATTTGTCGAAAATTTAGTGAGAAAATGTTTCTCCTGCTTTTTGTAGGTACATGCAATATATGTGACGTGCGCCGAAGAAAGGGGGCTTACTCTGGAAAGCGAGATTTTTCAGGACGAGCGGTCGAAGTCGAACCGATAGACGCGACTTTTAGGAGAGAGGGAAGACTAAGGAAATCTTCCCTCTCCACTTGCCACTACATTTTCACGCATATAGCGGCGCTGCTCACGGACGGGGTATATATGAGACGCGGAGATGTAGTGGTGAGTGGTGAGAGGTGTTTCACGGGATCTCGAGCTCTCGAGCGAAAGCACGATTTCTCGGGTACCTATCAACTCAATTATTAGCAATAATAACGCTCGGAATTTCTTTTCGATGGTTTCATTAAAACGAGCAACTCAGAAACTATCGAAAGGTGTAAAAACTTAATTTCGATTTTTTTTTAGAGTAAGCCCCCTTTCTTCGGCGCACGTCACATATGCTTGAACAAATACGTATTATTTAAATAATTGTAAAATTATTGAAACAAATTATTTTATTGTTCTTTTACAGCGAACATTATTCATTTGCGACAAACTTCATCTAATCTTCCAGCCTAATAATTCAGTTTGTGAGAAAAACGTATGTGGTTGAAAACAAAACACGCAACAGGACGATGATTTTGTTACAAGACAACTTTTTCTCTGACAAGTAGACACCACGGTTCATGGAATTTAGATTTGGCCCATACTTTTGGTGATGAAAGACCATCACTAGAGATGGAATTTAGCAAAGTCATTCGATGCGCTTCTCAGCCGTTTTCCAAAAAAATCCATTTGCAATTTTAGCTGCACTCCTTGTACTCGAAAATTATTTTGTTCATCAGCCGGGGAGATAGCTCATTGTAACGTCTCGGACTTGCCTAACTTGAAAAATATAAAAACACAAAACTTTGGCATTGAAATAATATTTTGGCAGAAATAATGTCTGAGGCGCTACGACTTGAGCTATCTCGCCAGTTGATGAACAAAATAATTTCTGAGTATAAGGAGTCTGGCTAGAATTTCAAAGCCGTTTTTTTCGAAAACGGCTGAGGTGTATCTAGTTATACTCTTTTATCACCAAAAGTATGGACCGAATCTAAATTCAATAAGCTTTGGTGTCTCCTTGTGAGTGAATAATAATAATATACGACTTCTAAGTTTCGCCAGTGTCCGTGAGAGAGTCAAAGCCGTCTTACAGTCGAATTTAAGTCAAATGAAGTCCAACTTGAGTCAAAAAATGTTTACTCGGGTATGATGATAGAAAAGTTTAGGGTTTCTAGATGGATAGACTTTGATGGAAATGTCTATCAAACGTGCTGTTAGATTTTGATACGTGAAATTCTTTTGATTGAATTACATAGGAGTTTACCATATCTGCTGATAGAATTTGATTCGTGACGTTTGTGTGATTCAATTTAATGGAATTCATATTAAGTGTGTTTATAAAATTTTATTTAAATTTCACTTCTTGCTAGGTTTTGATTGAATTTTTCCTAAATGTTCAGAATTTGGTTACATTTCATGTTTTCTCTTGATAGAGAATCTATCATTTTCTATGCTTTTCACAGCGGGGTTTGAATTTATAAAATTATAAACAAGTTTTTCTTAACGGTTGATTAAAAATCGGGAATAAAAAGAATTTCCTTTATTCATAGCGCTCTGGTAAATCTATGTATTAAAAAAGTGAGTCACCCGCCAGAAAATTTAAAGTTGGTTTTTGCCGAATTTTAAAGGTTCCTTAGCCCACTGTGCCATGCAATGTAGTTATTTTTTGACGCACCATTTTTTCAGTGTAATGTATGCGATTACCGTGGATATTTTTGAATAATTATGTGCGTATAAAACATTCATCTACGCTCGAGCAAAGTAGAAAGTCTATCGATGTTGAAAGAACTATGATACCTATTATTATCATAATTGTTGCGGCCGTTATTTATCTCGCCTACCGTGGCATGTAAATCACATAGCATATTTATTGGTCACAGGAATTCGCACGTCTATAGGATTATAAAGGAGAAACGGAATGGTATTTCGTTAGAATGAAACTTGAAAATCAGTGAATACTAATGTGACATCCTCTTGCGGTTTCTCCTTGTAATGTGACGATTGTACCTCCTGTCGACTTTGAACAAAGAAGTAAAAGCAGCGTTGCTCTAATGTCGATCGTTAGTGTACTGTTGTTTTTTACCGTAATCTTTCAGATGTTAAAGATACGGAGATTTTTTAGCTTATTAACAATCGTCATTTCGCGCAGACAAAGCGAAAATTTGAACAAATTGAAAGTTATGGGTATGAATTTAACTGCACCTTTAGCAGGACAACTATCAGCTGCATGTTTAACGCACTTAAATGTAATTAAATCAATTAATTAAAAACACTTGATTACACAAAATGAATACGGAAGGACAACTCTCCATACATGTGAATTTTCAACACAGAAGTGTAGACTAAGAGAGTGTTTCATGCCCTTCAAGGAGCAGAAAGAAAGAGAGAAGGGAGCAAAGTACGTCGAAGGCCAAAGAGGCTCAGGTAAGCTGATAAATAAATCCTCGAAAAAAAAATGCCCGAGGCCTTTGACTGTATTAGCCTTGCTGGGCCGAGCGCTAAAACTGCTATTACCGGATGAATTTCGATGAATCAGTCCAATTTTAAAAGCATCTCGAAACGTTTAAGAGTCATTTTCCTTCAGCCCCCGCAAAATGCCATAGGGACAGAGCACCAGAAATCATTTTTGATGGTTCGCTAAATGCAAGGTCTGCCTGGACCTATAGGTAATACTGTGAAACCTCGATACTAAACTCCAGCCACTATATTATACGCGTTCCTAAAATACCAGACGAAATTCTCTAACCAACCAAGTCGTTTACTGCACGCAATGAAATCCTTTACCTGCTCCTTTTCCTTCGAAATTCCTTTCCAATATTAATCAATACCAAACCTAATGATTTTGAAATATGTTTCATCGTTTTTTCTAGGAACTTCGGACATTTCGGTATACTTGAATACTTGATAGCATCTGGTTTCATTTAGAATTTATGTTATGAAATTCTGGAAGTAATACTTTAATGATATAACTTTACATATGAGCAGTCAATTGTACACTCACATTATACATGTTTTAAATTATAAAGCTGATTCAATATAACTTAGGGTCTACACTACAAAGTACAAATACAAAAACATAACACTACTGCACAGACCCGTGCAGAAATTTTGAAAGGGATCTAGTAGAGCTCTGATGAGTTTTCCCTATTTCTAATTGGGATCTAGTGGGGAAAACTAGTGTGGGCCCTGTCGGTAATGTAAAGCTTTGGCCACGAGGGCCCCACTAGACTTTCTAATAGTGTTCTAGTAGGGATCGCCCTTCCATGACCCTACCAAAAAGAAGTGACCCTGCGAGGTTCTTATGGGGGTATTTGCTCACTTGCACTACACGGAAAAAATTAGTTGTTGAAATTTTGAGTGACTGAGTCAACCACTCTAGGACAGGGCTATACGTATGCCATAGATTTGAAGAATCGTCTTCAGAAACTTTGATTCATACTTGTTTAAAAAGTAGAACGAGTTGCAGAAAATACAAAATAATTTCAATGAAAATGTGAAGACCAGAGGAATAGAGTTCTTGAAACACTGATACACTAATGCTTCGAAGCCAGTTAATGAAACTTATGACACCTAACGAGTTTTAGAAAACAGTGTAGCCAAATTAAAAATATATATATTTCGCGGTTATATTTACTATATTCTTATTCACATAGACTTACGCTTAAGTTATATTTATTTTTACAGATACACGCGAACCTATGAAAAATCGAAACAAATTTTGCGGCGGGATTCGAACTACCTAACACCTATGTCTATGACGCATGGAGCGCAACTGATCCCTAACAACTAAACCCCACGGCTAACATAACACACTGAATATTATGCACAAATCCCAGTTAAGAGCCAAATTTAAATCCGCGCTGATTTGTTCATTTCCGGTGACCGCGACTCCACTTAGACTTATGCATACACCAGTTCACCTGAGCGTCACTACGTGTTAACATAAGCGTTCAATGTGACTTTAAATTGTGAATATATAGATATGGAGAAGACAGTCAACGAATTCTTCGACAACTTATAAATCAGTTATTCGTTTCTGTGCTAGAGTTATTGTATTTCAAATATTTTTGAATCCGGAGGACTTTTTATGAAAAATTGAACTGATGTGGTGAAAACGTGGCCTATCCTAGAATTGGTGACTCTTCAAGTAAAGTTTCGACAACTTATTTTTTCCGTGTAGATTTGATTGACATATTATTATAAATTGTCCACTAATATGTGAATCTGATCCAGTAAAAGTAGGTCTCCAAGCAATTCCAAATAATATGCAGTGAGACGAATGCCCTGTAAATCATATATAAAATTTCCAAATCTTTGACATTTGAATATTTTTCTAAACATCACTATATTTTCTAGAGATCATTGACGATTAGAGGTTAGGATTATAGTACACCACACTACACAATTTCAATATTTTTCGACGTTCAAAAATGTTTGATCTCCTATGGACATGTGACCATGTAACAGGCTGGCAGGAAACTTCTGTCATGGCGTTAGACAATGTGCATCGCCTGTCGCGAGCAGCATTCAGACAGCAATTCAAAATACGCTAGTAGTTCAATTTTGAAATACTTGAGGTTTTGGGGATAAGGAAATCTCAAATTTTTTAACTGACATAGTATTTTTTCACACAAAAATTCTTAAGCATAAAGTGTGAAAAATCATATATTTATTGAAACATTTCAAATTATTACATTAAATTTGAACGTTCAAAAACAGCAGAAGGTTATTTTTTAGAAACGTATAAATTCAGCGAAAGATACTGTAGAGTAATGTAATTAATTTTTATTATTTCCTAAGGCCTTGTTAGAACATTCGACATTTTGAAAACAAAAGGGAACGAGATTTCGGATATTAACATTTATTTTGAAATAATTTGAAAGAAACTCATATTAAGTTGCCGTGTGTTACGAAATAACGTTTGAAAACTTCTTTGAGCACGCGAAGAATAAAACTTTTTTTTCATTTTTCTAAAAACAATACATTTGAGTTTCCTACTCTTAAACCTTGCAAAAAATTAACAAATAACTGTAGAAAAAGTGATGAACAACTTTGGTAGGTCATTATTGTTAATATCTTTCCACCATTTCTTCAAATGAATTTTATAATCCAACTTGAATTAAAACTCCAGAAATAAAAGAAGTATATTTATTTTTACTCTAAGTGCAATTTATTTCAATTTAACATTAATTAATTATTAGTTGATAATTAATCAATTAATTAATTAATAGGAGCCTGATAGGGCCCTATCAGTCTGTTCTAGACTAAAAACTCTGGTCGGGGCCCCATCAGAACCCAACATCGAGTAGGGAAAGATGGGGGAAGTTCTGCATGGGGAACGCTCCGTTGCTATATGCATATCGGCAAACAGTCGCATCATTTACATAGAAAAAACAGGCCTGTTTTCGTTATGAGAAGCTTTCAAGTGATTAAAGTTGAATTTTTTTTGCATTAGAAAAAAAAGAAGACAGCTTAAATTTGCATGGTAAGCATATTCAACGTATAGTGCGGGTAAATGTTACCACGTAAATTTAATGTTTATTGCAGGTAGATAGTACTTTAAAATCGGCATAAAGATTACACTGCATTTAAAACATCACGCTGGAATAGATCATTGAAGGTTCGATATAGATTTAAAAAAAAAATCTTATTCAAAAACATCTATAGGATTTGTTATTTTTTGAAATTCCTTCCGTTCCCACCTCACAACTCTATTATACACGGAAAAATTAGTTGTTGAAATTTTGAATGACTGACAAGGAAGGTACTCCAGGTGTCCCTCGCTGATTTGATTATCCCTGATATATGTTGTAGTACTCGAAAAACTAAGTGACACGTATTTTTTTTTATCTGCGGAAAAATACTTTAAGGGGGTGAAACAACCCCTCAAAGATAGGGGTCGCAAGTGTCGACCGTATAGTTTTGTGTAGAAAAACAAGATTGATTTCGACCAAACCTACTGGGAGAGTTTCCTCATGATGAAAGATGACTAACGTAATTTTCTCAAAGAAATAAAATAAATTAAGGGGGTGAACCACCCCTACATAGTTTTGAAGTTGTGCTGAAAATTGCTAAATTCACAGGAAAAAAATTTGAAAAAAATATATTTTGCACTTGAGACAAAAATAAAGTTGATGTGTTTCGCAAAAAAAAAATTGGTAAAAAAATTAATGGGGGTAGCTACCTCAAAACACTTTTTATCATTTGGCTATGATAATATATACTTTTCATACACAAAACAAAATTGAGAAATTATTCTTATAACGAAGGAAGTAAAATAGAGGCTATTCAACATTATTAAAAAAATTGCGCAGGGGTGAACCACCCCTACATATTTTTGAAAATGTGCTGAAAATTGCTAAATTCACAGGAAAAAATTTGAAAAAAATATATTTTGAACTTGAGACCAAAATAAAGTTGACGTGTTTCGCAAAAAAAAATCGTAAAAAAAAATTAATGGGGGTAGCTACCCCTAGACACTTTTCATTTTATGTTTATGATAATATATACTTTTCATACACAAAAAAATTGGGAAATTCTTTCTATAACGAAGGAAGTAAAATAGAGTCCATCCAACATGAATAAAAAAATTACGCGGGGGTAAACCACCCCTACATGTTTTCAAAAATGTGCTGAAAATTTTGAAGTCTGCGGTTCTTCAATCAAAATTATACGAGATTCTAAACAAAAAGTGGCCTATCCTAGAATGGTTGACTAGTCAAGTAAAGTTTCGACAACTTATTTTTTCCATGTACCAATGTCGCGTCAAAAAGTGTTGGTACCCTGAACTTCAGTACATGTTTTTTATTCGCCAAATATATTATTGTAAAACTGAAAGGCCGTTGATAAGGGAAAGTTGAAGAATGTTAGTGATCGAAATTTTCCACAATAATTATTGAGTAAAATTATAGTACTGCACGGAGAAACTATTTGTTTTAAAATTTGGTATTAAAATATTTATTTTTACAAGAGTTCGATGGCAATCTGGGATGTAGTCGAGAAAATAGTATTAACGGTCATAGCGATACGAAGAAACACGTTTCCATATAAATCATAAATATACTTCAAACTTGATCATTGTTATTTAGAGTTGGAAAGACTGAAATTTTCGATAGCAAATTGAAGTTTAAAAAGTGATATTCACAAAATAAATAGTAAAATCGTAGTTACAATAAGTAGCAGTTTAAATAACATAAGTTGCAAAATAGGTTAGAAAAATTACCATTCTTAATAGGAAAGCGCAATGAGAGGAAAAACGCTGGAATGTAGTGCTTTGTGAAAATTCTCATTTATGAGGATGATCAAATTCCTGATTCTCATATTTCGTTTTACTACAGGAAGAAGTCTCCGTTCTGCTTCCCCGGAGAACCGTGTTCGATTCCTGCCAGCGCTGCTTTTTTCTAACATGATTTATACTATTTTAGCTTAGAATACAATAATTATGTCTAATTTTATGTTTATGTTATATAACACAGCCACACAAAAAAAAGTAGCTTGTCCGACGGACAAGAGTAGTCACATCCTATGGATTTTGGGTCGCTGAATCCGAATCCAAGGTCAGAATTCCGCCATCACCCTCAGATTTTGTTGTAATCTCAAAAAACATCGTTTCTTTGGCTATTTTTGCATTCAAAAAGATGTAAAAACCCGTGTTTGTTTTTAAATTTCGATCACAAATTCGGATTCAGCGGTGAAAAATACATAGAAATGGTCTTTTTCGGTCCGCTGGGCCCAATACTTTGCGGTGGGGGAGGGCCGGCTCAGAGAACAATACCGTAAAACCTTGCCGAAAAAAATTGGATGTTTCGCCAAACCAGAGTAGTCACATCCTGTGCATGTCGTGTCGCTGAATCCGAATCCATACTCAGAATTCCAAAATTAGCTGTTGTGCACTTCCTAACCTCAAAAAATTTGTTTTCGTGTTGATTTTTTGGTGATAGAAAACATGTTATCGAATTTTATACAAGCTTGTTCAGAAATTCTGACAGAGAATAAACATTGAGCGGTTGGAAGTACATAGAAATTCAGGTATTTCAAGGTGGGAATCCGTGGTTTTAGAGGTTATGAAGAAAATGCGTCGTAATTTGGTAATTCGATGCCTGGATATAAATGCAAAAGCTTAAAAACTAAGAAAGACGACTTGTCTGGTCTACCCAAACTTTTTCTTTCGTCAAAGTAGTGAGGTCTCTGTACAATCCCCCCCCCCCCACAAAAAATTTAGTCAAGCGGACGGAAATAGACAATTTCTATGTACTTCCAGCCGCTCAATGTTTATTCCCTGTCAGAATTTCTGAACAAGCTTGTATAAAATTCGATAACATGTTTTCTATCACCAAAAAATCAACACGAAAACAAATTTTTTGAGGTTAGGAAGTGCACAACAGCTAATTTTGGAATTCTGAGTTCGGATTCGGATTCAGCGACACGAAATCCACAGGGTGTGCCTACTCTGGTTTGGCGAAACATCAAATTTTTTTTCGGCAAGGTTTTACGGTATTGTTCTTATGTGCCGCCCCTCCCCCACCGCAAAGTATTGGGCCCAGCGGACCAAAAAAGACCAGTTCTATGTATTTTTCACCGCTGAGTCCGAATTTGTGATCGAAATTTAAAAAAAACACGGGTTTTTTTACATCTTTTTGAATGCAAAAATAGCCAAAAAAACGATGTTTTTTGAGGTTACAAAAAAATCTGAGGGTGATGGCGGAATTCTGACCCTGGATTCGGATTCAGCGACCCAAAATCTATAGGATGTGACTACTCTTGTCCGTCGGACAACCTACTTTATATATATATATATATATATATATATATATGTGTGTGTGTGTGTGTGTGTGTGTGTGTGTGTGTGTGTGTGTGTGTACAGGGTGTCCCAGACTCAAGTGCCTGGAGTTATATGGCCGTATGAAAATAAAAAACAAAAATCTAAAACTTCTTTTCCAAAAATCAGTTGAAGTTTTAGTTTTTGAGTTATAAAATATTCAAGCTGGTACAATCAGGAGCGTCTTATGAACAGTCGTGTGTGCTTGAGCGGGACTCCAACGTAATGTTTTCCCGTCGCTAACCCCCACTGTGCTCGCTTCGATAAGACTGCGTTGGAATCCGGCTCGCGCACACACGACTGTTCATACGGCGCAGAATGTCGAAAAATGGAAAAAATCCAGCCACGCGGCATTTTTGACGATATCGCCTTGGAAATTTTTTGAATCTCTTCTATATGTTTTATATTTAGACGCCTCGGTGCGGAAATTCAGAATTTCATCAAGGTTTTTTTTTATACCAGTGCAAAGTCATGTGTCTCCATGAATATGCAGGCGAATGTCCAAAAAGTTCCGGGACACCCCAGTAAGTCCCGAGATATAACTATTTCTGAAGAGGATAAGGTCATTCCTGCAGTAGCTTTGAACGAGGAATCCAATGGAGACCTTGGTTTTGACCTTGAGCTTGTCCTTCAAGGTGACTTCAAGGTCACCTTTTTTTTAAATGGGAACCCCTATTTTTGACAAAGGCAATCGAAAGAGCCGGAAATTTTACGTACAAACATGTGCTCAGATTGTAGATTTGACCTTGGTGGTTACGCAAAGGTCACTCCAACTTAAGCAAGGTCTGGGTATTTTAGAGAAAAGATAGAATACCTTTCAATGACAATGAGGACATTCCTCCATCAACTCAAAATGAGAAATTCAATAGTGACCTTGCTTTTGACCTTGAGCTCGTCCTTCAAGGTCATTTCAAGGTCAACTTTAAAAAAAATAGAATCCTAATATTTTTAATATCGGAAATCCAAAGAGCGAAAGCTTTTATGTTAGAAAATGTAATTAAGTGTGTTATTAAGGTCACACCTTACTTGTGTCTTAATTACATTTTCCAACATAGAAGCTTTCGCTCTTTGGATTTCCGATATTAAAAATATTAGAATTCAATTTTAAAAAAAGTAGACCTTGAAATGACCTTGAAGGACGAGCTCAAGGTCAAAAGCAAGGTCACTATTGAATTTCTCATTTTGAGTTGATGAAGGAATGTCCTCATTGTCATTGAAAAGTATTTTATCTTTTCTCTAAAATACCCAGACCTTGCTTAAGTAGAAGTGACCTTTGCGTAACCACCAAGGTCAAACCTCCAACCTGAGCACATGTTTGTACGTAAAATTTCCGGCTCTTTCGATTGCAGTTGTCAAAAATAGGGGGTGCCATTTTAAAAAAGGTGACCTTGAAGTGACCTTGAAGTGACCTTGAAGGACAAGCTCAAGGTCAAAACCAAGGTCTCCATTGGATTCCTCGTTCAAAGTTACTGCAGGAATGACTTTAACCTCTTCAGAAATAGTTATATCTGGGGACTTACTGGGGAGTCCCGGAACTTTTTGGACATTCGCCTGCGTATTCATGGAGAAGCATGACTTTGCACTGGTATAAGAAAAAACCTTGATGAAATTCTGAATTTCCGCACCGAGGCGTCTAAATATAAAACATATAGAAGAGAATAAAAAAAGTTCCAATGCGATATCGTCAAAAATGCCGCCTGGCTAGAATTCTTTCCATTTTTCGACACTGTGCGGCGCTCCTAACTGGTCCAGCTTGAATATTTTATAAATAAAAACTAAACCTCCAACTGATTTTTAGAAAAGAAATTTTCTTTTTATTTTGTTTATTTTTATACAGATATATAAGTCCGGACACTTGAGTCTGGGACACTCTGTTTATATATTTATAGGGTGTCCCAGACTCAAGTGTGCATACTTATATAGCTGTATAAAAATGAAAACAATAAATCAGAAATTCCTTTTCCAAAAATCAGTTGAAGTTTTAGTTTTTAAGTTATAAAATATTTAGGCTGGTCCATCCCGAGGGCGGTGTGAAGAGACGCGTGTTCGTGAGAAAGAAAAAGAACGTAGTGCTATTGAAGCAGGCGCCGAGGTGTGGTAGCGACGCGACGAGAGAACAGCGGTCACTACACTGCGTTGGGACTGCCTTTGAAACACGCACAACTGTTTCTACCGCAATTCTGATTGGTCCAGCTTGAATATTTTATAAATCAAGAACTAAAACTTCAACTGATTTCTGTAAAAAGAATTTTCGATTTATTTTTTTGATTTTTATACAGCTATATAAATGCATACACTTGAGCCTGGGACACCCTGTATGTATATACAGGGTGTTCCAGACTCAAGTGTCCGGACTTACATAGCCATATAAAAATTAAAAAAATAAATAGAAAATTCCTTTTCCAAAAATCAGTTGAAGTTTTACTTTTTTAGTTATAAAACATTTAAGCTGGACCAATCAGGAGCGCTGTATAAACAGCCGTGTGTGCGTGGACGGGATTCCAACGTAGTGTTCTCCCGTCGCTAACCCCACCTTTGCGCTTACTTCGATAACACTGCGTTGGAATCTCGTTCACGTACACACGGCTGCTTATACGGCGCTCCTGATTGGTCCAGCTTAAATGTTTCATAACTAAAAAACTAAAACTTCAACTGATTTTTGGAAATGGAATTTTCTATTCCTTTTTTTTTTTATACGGCTATATAAGTCAACGGCGATACCACGCTGAAAACACCAGTTCCCGTTAGATCACTGAAGTTAAGCAGTGTTGGGCGCGGTTAGTACTTGGATGGGTGACCGTTCGGGGAATACTGCGTGTTGTTGACCCGTCGTAGGTGTGGTGGACCCACACGGTAGTATTTATCCACCTAGAAACACTACCCGAATCGGGTAGTGAGGCAATGAACTTTCGAGTTCGAAATGCTAATCAATTTTTTTTTTTTATATAAGTCCGGACCCTTGAGTCTGGGACACCCTGTATATACAGGGTGTCCGAGACTCAAGTGTCCGAACTTATATAGCCGTATAAAAATTTAAAAAAATAAATAGAAAATTCCTTTTCCAAAAATCAGTTGAAGTTTCAGTTTTTGAGTTATAAAATATTTAGGCTGGTCCAATCAGGAGTGCCATATAAACAGCCGTGTGTGCGTGAACGGGATTCCAACGTAGCCCTAGTAGCAAGATAACTGAAGACTGTCACAAGCGGGGCGCCAGAAAAAGAAGAATCTGTTTGCAGCCTGGCGCCCGGCTGGTTCCGGCTTGGCATGCTGTTCTGTCACCAGAGTCTGGTGTAGCAGATACTGGCCCAGACTGGTCACGATATACACCAAACAACATTATAATAACGTAAAATAGTACTAAATAGGTTTCTTTAATAGTTTTACACTATATTTGAGCCCTTTCTGGGAAAATATACTGTGGAGACGTCACAACATTCCAGGAGACACACTGAAATATTAAAAACATAACCTGTTGTTTGCATGTTTGGTCATACTTGTGAATCGTTCAAATTTCCGATTGCTAGATTTTCAATTTCATTATTTATATCCTACATTAATTACTAGTGTTTAAGCTAAATACCAAAATCTGGTTCCTTCATCCACCAGATTCTGTTTTTCGTCTCGTCTGATCATTTCGCTCGCGAGTCTGGTCGACTAGAGGGAGCAGATGCTGAACCAGTGTCTGGCCTCTGCCATACAAGGCAGACGTTGCTACTAGGGAGTGTTCTCCCGTCGCTAACCCCACCTCTGCGCTCGCCTCGATAACACTGTGTTGAAATCCCGTTCACTCACACACGGCTGTTTATACGGCGCTCCTGATTGGTCCAGCTTCAATATTTTAAAACTAAAAAACTAAAACTTCAACTGATTTTTGGAAAAGGAATTTTCTATTTATTTTCTTTATTTTTATACGGCTATTTAAGTCCAGACATTCGAGTCTGGGACACCCTGTATATATATATATATATATATATATATATTTGGCGTGCGCCGAAGAAAGGGGGCTCACTCTAAAAAAATCGAAATCGAGGTTTTTACACCTTTCGATAGTTTTTGAGTTGCTCTTTTTAATTAAACGATCGAAAAACAATTCGAGCGTTACTATTGTTAATAATTGAGTTGTTAGGTACCCGAGAAATCAGGCTTTCGCTCGAGAGCTCGAAATCCCGTGAAAAACATCCCACCACTCACCACTACATCTTCGCGTCTCATCTATACCCGTCTGTGAGCCGCGTCTACGACCTATCTCTTTCCTCGTGAGAATAAAGTGGTAAATGGAGAGGGAAGATTTCGTGAGTCTTACCTCTCTCCTAAACGTTGCGTCTATCCGGTCGACTTCGACCGCTCGCTCTGAAAAATCTCAATTTTAAGAGTAAGCCCCCTTTCTTCGGCGCACTTCACATATATACATGAACAAAAGCATGCATCTTAAGTCTTCTTTTCCGCGACTTTACATCTCACGCCGCCTAGGTGGACGCGGAATACTGAATCTTGAATGTCTTCACAACAGAATTATTCTGAGCACAGCACATATAGTTGCAAATAGACAAGGCCCTCTTCCTAAAATGGTCAAGAAACACGGAGAAGTGGGAAAAGGGGCGTTTCTGTACAAAGCAGCGGAGGAGGTTGCTGAAACACTCGGCCTTGACTTCAATATCAGGCGTGAGCAAAATGCATCAAATCTTATCCATCTTGAGTACTCACCCCTGAAGGCCCGAATTATGAAAGCACAGGAGAAAAACTTTCGCGAACAGCTCCTCGACAAGAGGATGCATGGCATCCTCCACAGAAATGTGGAAGATCAGTCGATGTCGTATGAGCTGACGCTTGCTTTCCTTGGATCACCCGGATTGAAGTCGGGCATGGAGGGTTTCATTTTGGCATGTCAAGACGGTGTCATTTCAGTTCTAGCATACCGTCGCCACATTTTGAGCCAAGACATTCCCGATGGTAGCTGCAGAGCGTGTCAGTCAACCCCCAAACATCTAGGACAACATCTAGGACTAGTATCTAGTTGTCCAACTCATGCGGGAATGTACTACATCCAAAGGCACAATGCGGCACAAAGAGTGCTTCATTGCCATCTCTGTCACTTTAACGGCATTGGCCTCGATACCTCTCCTCTAAACGCTTCCAGAAAAATAGAGTCAACTGTCGAAAATGAGAAGTGCCGTATATACTGAAACTTCATATTCTCGACAATTGTTTATGTTGCGTAGTCTAGGCGCCTTGAATGCGGCTCTGTGGCACACGCAGGTATGTTTAGGTCTCTCCAGCGCAAAGGTGTCGTATAGCGCTTCTGCCAACGAGCTCAGGATCTTCGGGGATGCCATTAAGTATTCCTTTCTTTAAATTAACTTTGGCGCATTTCTCGAACCCTAAATCCATTCCAATCTCTTGAGTGTACTCTTCGACAACTTTTAGAGCTAGATGTAGTTTCACTTTATTTCTAGCATAGATCTTAAGATCATCCATGTAAAATACATGAGTGACCTTATGCTTTTGGTTTCCAGGTTTGCCGCAGAGGTACCCTTCGGAATGGCGAAGTGCGAGAGATAGTGGCAATAATGTGATCCAAGGGCTCATGGTGTCGTCCTGAAACACACCTCTCTAAAAGGTGATACTGTTAGTGATCACACGATGTTTCTCAGACGAGATAATAAATCTGGTTTTCCAAAGCGGCATTAATCTCTCTATGCACCTCACGATGTGTGGATGAACCTTCAAGCTTTCCAACAGGCAGATGATAAGTTTGTGGGAGGCTGAACCGAAAGCTCTCCGGTAATCAATCCAGGCCATCGATAGAAATCGCTAATAGGATGCTGTGTCTTTACAGACACATCTACCGATGAGCAGATTCTCCCGACATCCTGCTACGCCTTTCTTTGAGCCGCGTTGTTCATACATCTCTCGCTGGACAGGTCCAATTGTCCGAACAATCCTATCATTTAGGATAGCTGTGAAGACCTTATATAGTGTGTTCAGACAAGTTATTGGCTTGTAATTCTTATAGTCAGCTAAGTTGCCCGTCTTCGGCAGGAGCACTGTTCGCCCTTCCTCTAACCACTCCGGAATCGGCTCTCCCGACTTTAAATATGAGGTGAAAATTCGGGCTAGATGCTGGTGGGTAGAAGGAAACTTCTTCCACCAGAAGGTCTTGATACCATCTTCTCCCGAAGCGGAAAAGTTCTTCATGCCTCTTAATACGTTTTTCACCTCCTCGATAGTGATAGGTGGGCATTCCTCCTCAGGTGTTATGAGGGCATCGAACAGTTCCTTGAAGCTATTTATGTTCTTTGAGCCTTCTTTAAGTGGATGTTGGACTCCGTAGACTTCTCTCCAAAATACTTTGACCTCCTCTGATTTGGGCGAGTGGTCGGCAGTAACTGAAGGGTCTTGGAAGAGTTTAGACGGGTCAGATAATAACGGTTGATTTTCTCTGACCCACCTCTCTCTCGGACCTAGACTTCTCCTAGCGTTAAATAATACGCGTATTCTGTCAACAATAAGCTGCCTGATGGTCAGTAGCTTTGACTTGTTGATTGTGTGATGATGGATCCGCAGTTCACGCGCGAACTGTCTTGCCCAGCCTATCTTTGAGCTGAGTTGATGCATTCAGCTTTTGTTTTTATGATCAACCGTTCGTTTTGTTTCACGGTTTGCATCTGCCAAAGCTCCCGCTGCATTGTACACGCCGCAATTGGTAGTCCAGATGTCAGATTTTTCGGAAAAATCTCCACGAAGCTCGTGATCCAGTTCAGCCAGATCTTTGGACTAGGGAGAAACATGGATGTTGATGTTTCTCCGGGTTCTGAAGCATCGTTCTTCCTCTATTGAATACCTGTTCGAGGTTGATCTCAGTGTCGCCTCTCTTTCTTTGTTGCCGGCTTGTTCTGGCTGCGGTTGAGTGAGCGCTCCGCTTATATAACCCCTTTTCCGGAGGTCCTCGGCACGGTTTCGCAGACGATTCTGCGAAAAATCCGAGAGCTCTGGGTGTTTCTCGCACCACAGGGTATGCAGTCGCGCCATGTAACCTTTTCGTGCAGAGGCCATATTGGTATCATAGCACTCCAGCAGGTCGTCCCTGAGTCGATCCGTCCACTTAAAAGTAATGAGATTCTGCCGGTCAATCGCATTGACTCTGTCTTGATTGGCTCTCTCAACTCTAGGGTCGTCGGCATTGATGTCCGACCTATTGTTGGGAGACCTGCGCGTTCGATTGTTTCGAACCGCATTTACTACAACTATGTTTAGTGTTGTCATTGTTGTTCCCACGAGCAGCTATGGAAAAGGGTTCGCCAATCCTTGTAGAGCCCCGCATGCAAGGATAAGACGATATACTCTGAGAGCTCACCCGGTATCCCAGAATCACCGTTTGAAACACCTCACCCAGGTGCCATTCAGCTTTCGGCACGGTTGTTACGCCTCCGCTTACGGGGTTATCCCGTCGGCACCATCCCTGGATAATTTTCCGCGACTGTTTATTAATTATTGTAACTATATTCAGCAGAAACCCTTGGCACATGAACCCTCTATCCGCAACCCGAGGACGCGTTCGGTGGCTTTGTCATAGGCCCTTCGGTTCCATTTCCAAGGAACCAAAACCAAAACCGAATCGTTCCGATACCATCACTTGCGAGATGGATGCAGAACGTTGTCATCCTTGGGTCGCTTCGTATCCTCAAGGCACACGAGGGTTTCGCCGGCCTGTCGTCGTAATTTTATCGTGCTATGCATCTCACAGTTGTGTAGCGCTTTATTTGTTTTAGAATCTTCTGATTCATACACATAGGTTACAGTTCAATTCCAAAACTAACTGGTATTCTAATAAATAAAAATAAAAATAAAATTAAAGACTGATGGTAAACATTACCTGATGGTATCATTTTATGAGAGAATTTTTATCAGGGTTGTCTAGAATATTCAGCCAGGCATTCCTTATCTCGCACAGATCCCTACACTCGCTTATATATGAAAATCTTACAGTATTAAAAAATTGACATTCTACTAAAAGATGGTACACAGGTTCTGTATTAAGACTATTCTCATAACAATAGATACAATAACCATCAACGTTCAAACTGCAGGTTTTATTCTTGATTATAAGTCTGGGAATGAACTTATTTATTAACCTTAATTGCGCTATAATTCTAATGAAACCGAGTGGTGTTCTTGACAGAGTTAAATATTTCCGAGGTCACAGTTGTGAGAAGTGGCCATAGGTGTGATTTACCGCGGTTCTACTGTGGGCTATTGACATTTTTTAGATATCAATTGTTCTTAGTGGGACCCTGCAGTGGTTTTTTAACTCTTTTTTTAATCACATATATATATATATATATATATATATATATATATATATCCATCACGGTCCCTGTACGCCGTACGAGCTGTACGGTCACACCCGCGTTAGTGGCTTACCAATTGAAAAAAGGCCGGAAGAGCGGTGAGCCTTGTATTGAATATTTTAGCATGACGTCATGGGAATACGTCATACGACTATTTCGTGAAATTATTCTAAACGTGAATGTGAGTCATAAATATACGAATAGTAATATTTTTCAAGTTTAGAATCTATTTTCTCAGTCATGTTCCATTCTATTGTCGATTGACGATCTTTCAGTTTCACGAAATAAAATTAAATAAAATATCTTGAATTTCAGGTTAGTGGCACTTCAACTTCAAATTTCGGACAGTTGGTAGTATTTTGTGAAACTGGAATGTCGTCAATCGACAAAAAATGGGATGTGACTGAGAACATACATTATCCACTTGGAAAATATGGCAATTCAGACCTTTATAACTTACCTTTACGCTTAGAAGATTTTCTCCAAAAAGGCGCATGCAGTTGCAGTGCCATGTACTAACCTTCCTTACATCTGACATTTCCATCTGTCTTTCCACGACCGCGACGTCATGCTGCAAAACTCACTATTCCGCAAAATATTTGCGTCGTTTTTTGATTCTATTATATCCATTTTTTGTTGGCAATTTATCGTACAACAACAAAAATATTGGAAAGACACTTAAGAAACACTGACATGCTAACGGACCACGACTTTTTTAACTGCGCGAATCGGGGCCGTCTGAACCGTTTCCAGTTGGGATGCATAATATTGCGCAATATATTCGAGTGAGTACTTGCGCACACATTTACCTACACCTTTTCGCTACGCTGCTGGTATTTTTCGGGCAAGAGTCGCACCGTCTCTCACCCCTTGAGCTGAGAAACTGTGTGGGCCAGCAGTTCTAGGAATGTCATGGGTATTTGTCTGCATTATGATTGATAGTATTTATTTTTTCAAAGTTTTCAAATCGACCCGCACTTTTAGGTAAATGTACAGTTGAAAAAGTTGCTTACAGGGAACGCATCAATGCAAGGCTGGGGCAGCTTATGACCGTCGCTTGTCAACAATAAACTGACGAATCGCGGTAGAGGTGGGGGCCCCTCCAGCCTTAAAATAATTGTCCGTGTTCGTTTCAAGGCCGTTAGAATAGGGGGAAGTTTACTCTATATAGAGGGTGATCCTGAACGCATCATATTCCTTGTCCATATACATTCCTTGTACAGAACTGAAGAAAAAACTACTGTAACAAAATGTTTTGGTCAATAATTTTTAAAATATTGAGAGTTGTAAAGAACCAATGACAGCTTGCTATTCCTGTGCGTACGTAAGGATCTTGCGTGAGCTCTAGAGTGAGTAATTATTCAAGTGAGTAATTATAATATTCGCCAGAGAAAACAATTTCGAAGCAACGTGAAGTTCTCAAAACATATCCTCACTTGTTCAGGGATTCCCTCGATTCAAATTGTAGAGTCCGCGCAAGATGCTTATGTATGCGCGGAAATAGCGAGCTCCCATTGGTTTTTTAAAACTCTAAGTAGTTTCAAAACTATTGATCGTACATCATTGTGTCACAGCAGCTTTTTATTCAGTTTTGTATAAGGGATGTGTACGTACAAGGAATATGATTAGTTCAGAATCACCCTCGTGAACACAGGGTATTCCATAAGTATTGTCGTTCCTTGTAATGGTGGATAGGAACAAAAATTCAAAACGAAAAGTCCCAAAACATTTTTGGGTCTGGTGCATATTTTTGGTACTATAGGGCATTCAAATTGCATGTAGGTGAGCATCTAGTTTCATGTGTACGTGCGACCCCGAAAACCAATTCCTCCTATGGCGGTAACTTCATCTCGCTTCGAGCATTAAAAAAAAATGCGATTACGAATGTGTTTGTCTATTCAAATCGAATGGGCTCAAGTTTTATCGAACCGTAAAATAACTTTTCAAAAAATCAATTCTTTTATTTAAACATGATCGAGATAAAATATTGGCTCACCGAAATTCGGTGCATGAAAAAAATGGAAATGTAGGCTATGTTCTCCGAAGTTTGGTGAGAGTAAAACAAATAATTTCGAGGTAGACTAATACTGAATTAAGATACACTCGTTCCTTTTAATTCTGCAGAAATCTTTGAATCCAATTGAAATCTTTTTAATTTTTTAAAACTTTTTTAAATTTCTCTAAAATCTTTAAAATTCATGTTGAATTACTATAAATTCCTTTAGGCCTTTCAAATTCTGCAGAATTCTCTCGATTTCTTAGAATTCTGCAGATTTAGAAAAAACGAGTACATCTTAATTCAGCTGTAATTTACCGCCAACCAAAGTTGATGAATTTGGAAGTAGCTTAAAACAATTCCCTGTTTTCAGAAGAATTCAGAAAATCAAAAATAAATCAAATGAATTCTAATAAATCGAGAAAATTCTGCAGAATTCAAAAGACTCTATGGAATTTAGAATAACTTAACGTGTATTCTAAATATTTCACAAAAATTCAAAAATACTTGAAAAAATTCAGATGTTTTAGTCAAATTTAAAGTTTTATAAAGAATTCTACAGAACTAGAAAAAAACGTGTGCATCCTAGTCCAGTAGCAGTTCACACGCCGACAAAAGTTGCTGAATTTGGAAATAGTTGAAAAGGCTTTCATGTTTTGAAAAGAATTTAGAAAATTAAAAATAAATCAATTAATATCCCAGATATTTGAAGAGAATTCATTATAGTGTTTCAAAGAATTCAGAAGATAACATGTGAAATCTAAGAAATCGAGAGAAATCTGCAGAATTGAAAAGACTTGAAGGAATTTACAATAATTCAAAATGAATCCTAAAGATTTTAGAGGAATTCAAAATATTTCAATGGAATTCAAAGACTTCTACATACTTCTGCAGAATTAAGAAAAACGAGTGTATCTTAATTCAGTAGTAGTTTACCGTCGTCCAAAGTTGATGAATTTGAAAGTAGTTGAGAAGAATTCCATGCCTTCAGAAGAATTCAGAGAATTCAAAACATTTTATTGAATTCCACTTTAATCAGGGCCGGACACTGATCATTTCCAATAATGTACGAATTATCTAGGCTGACTGAAATTATTTGTTCTACTCTCGCCAAATTTCGGAGAACATAGCCTAAATTTTCATTTTTTTATGTACCGAATTTCGGTGAGCCAATATTTGATCACGATCATGTTTAAATTAAAGAATTGATTTTTTGAATTCACGGCTCGATAAAACTGGACCCCATTCGACTCGGACAGACACAAACATTCGTAATCGCATTAATTTTTTTTTTTATTTCAAATACTCGAATCAAGATGAAGTTAACGCCACAGGAGAAATTGCTTTTCGGGGTCGCACGCACTAGATGTTCACCTACATGCAATTTCAATGTCCTGTAGTACCCTAAATATGCACCGGACCCAAAAATGTTGTGAAACTTTCCGATTTGAATTTTTCCCCCTAGCCGCCATTACCAGGAGCAACAATACTCCTGAGACACCCTGCATAACAGTGAATGCGAATATATTTTCATTTTCCTATTTTCTATAGGAAAAATTAGAAATACGTAGAATGAACGTAAGAAGAATGTCTTTCCTATTGTATTTTGTTAACTTCACCGTCTCTTCTAGGGATTATAGAAACTTTCTGTTGGTATAAGTGCAATTATTTAATAATTTATTCTCATATTCCAATAAACTTAGTAACTTCACAGTTTAATACATACAATAGTAATTATTAAAATAGTGACCCTATACTCTAGCTCACTTATTGTCTTGTTGTAAAAATTAATAATATAATATTCAATTGTACAACAAAAAGTTTCTCCGTGTGCTTGATGATTTGGTAATTATCACACGGCATGCGAAATATTCTTGCGTATTTGGTTTAAGCAAATTTTACTTGTTTCAAGTCAATTCTGAGTACCAATAGAAACGGTATCATAATTTTGAATTGTTTAATTTCCTGTATAATCCTTCAAAAAAGGCCTATATGATTACGATCAACATTATAATTACTCTCTAAATCTGAATCAGCGATAAGTATGCCACTGACTGCAATCAGTGTATATACGCTGCCGAATCAGTGAAGTTGGTTATTTATAATCGAAATTTCACGCATTCGTCAAATAATATATGCTGATTGCAATCATACTTAGTAGCGTCATACTTAGTAGCGAATTTTTCTAATTCAGATTGGTAGAGTATATGAATAATAATGAAGGTAAGTCTACAAAAAAAAAACTTTCATCTGCATTTTAGTCGCCTGTTGAATTCTATGTCATGATACTTTGGTTACGAAATTTTTTTTAAAATTTGGCTCTTAAGGAATTAAATATCTTCGTCGCAAAAAAGTGCGGTTCCTATAATTAGAAAACGTAACCAATTACATTCAATTGACATTAAAGAATTGTGTATCCGACATCGAATTCTTCTCATGTTGCATTTCAAAAATTCCGTTTCTCCATTACTTTACTTTTAATTAATCGACATTATTGCAGTACAGGATGAATGCACAACAAGGAGCACAGACATACTTGAGTGAGCGGAAGATCTTCGAGCTTTTCAACTTCCTGATTTGTCACCTTTTGGTCGACGAACCAATCGATCCAATCGAATACTTGTTTGATCTTCTTGATAAGTGCATGCTCTTCAGATCAGGTCTCGCCGAACCACCTCTTCTCTTCACTCCGAGGTAATTTTGTCGTCCGTTTGCTTTTACCATCGGTAATTTCTGTCGAGACTCGAAAGAAGGGAAAAAACGAGGAAAAAGATACGTGAGATGATCATAAGGAGAATGGCAATAGGATCAGAAAGGACGGGTTTTAACAAGTTCGAGGAATGGAAATTTTAAAGTGTCGAGGGACATAAAAAGGGTGGCTCAATTATTTTACGAGGCTGTGTCAATGAATGTAGCTAAAAATTGATACAATGTTCTACGATACAAAATAACAAATTATTAAGTTGTTCAAAAAAAGGTTTATTAGTATGAACTGGCCAGAATAAATATACAAAAAATGTTCTATTTTCTAAAACACACACTCATATGCCTTTTTTCCTCCTTCTTTCCCCTCCAAACCATGTGTTATTATTAAAAATGAGGAAACTCATTTTTCTCTCAGGCTTAAGATGGTTACAGCCCAATATGTCGAAGGCATTTTTGGTTAGAGTTGGTTTTTTGTTTGTTTGTTTGAATATCATGCACGGGGTTGTCCCGGTATATATTATCAGTCACGGACGCATTATTATAATGCAATCAAGTGATCTGATAAGAGCGTGTGCCTTGACATATTGGGCAAAGCCTGGTTTTTACCCCATCATTCACGGACTGGGTTGCAGTCAAGTGTATGATGGGGGGTGTTATTATTATTTTTTTTTTTCATACTTTTTCTCGGATGAACCCGGTTTTTGTCATAGCCACGGACTAAGTCAAGTGACTGATGAGATCAGGATGTTAAAAGTTATTTCAATACGTTGTTTGAAATCATTTACGATGATGTTGTAGGTACAAAATTAGAAGCATGATGTAGTTTGCAGTTTGGCTTTGCCGCTGTTATCCTTACACAGCGGCCGTGAGTGTTGATGGTGACACCAGTCGCCTCTGGATGCTTTCTTCGAGCTACCATGTATCACGCCATAGGTTCTTAGTCACTTGCTTCCTGATGGTCTAGGAAGTTTCTTACAATGCGACAGGTGTTTAATAAAACCGCCTTTTGAGCTGCCGCCAGTACCCTACTGACTCCTAAATGTTCAAGATGTTCAGTGCATCTTGCGTGCACATTGCCTGTGGCCGAAATCACAATAGGATGAATAGATGCATGTTTCACATTCCTCCATATTGCCTTAACTTCATGCCTTAGCTCGCTATACTTATGAATCTTGGTTGTATAGGTTGCCTGCAAATTTCGGTTGAGCGGACAAGCAATGTCGATGATGTAGACTCTTCCACCTTTTTTCTCTCGCATCACGATGTCAGGTCGATTGGCTCGGATGTAATGATCCGTCTGGATAGTTACATCCCAATATAAGATGTAATCTTCATTTTCTAAAACTGACATTGGAATGTATCTATAGAAAGGCATCTATTCTGTTAAGAGTCCTAGGTTTAAGGCAAGTTGTTGATGTACAATGCCCGCCACATCATTATGTCTGTGCGTATATTCTCTTTGAGCCATTACGCGACAACCATCAATAATGTGCTCGATGGATTCGTTGGTATCTCCACATAATCGGCACCGGTCAACCACGTCTTGATGTAACACGTGTTTGCGATAATTCCTGGTGCTAACAACTCTATCCTGAATCGCAATGACGAATCCTTCCATTTCTGGATACAGGAGTCCCTTTCTCAGCCAAATATTGGATGCCTCACTATCCACTTCATATTGATCTAGCGTTTTGGGGTGTTCGCTGTGGATGGCTTTCTGTCTCCATTGCGTTTCTAATTCCTCTATGGTTTGTGCCCTGATATTCAAGGCCTCCTCTGAGGACAAATTCAAGGGCGTGTAGTCAAGATCCGCTTTACAGATGGTGTTGTAAAGCGTAACATCTCGCTTGCTGTTAAAATAGTCTCGCAACTGTGTAACTTGTGACTCACACAGTTTTCTGACATCTACAATGCCTCTGCCCCCTCTATGTCGTGGTAGAACTACCCTTTCACTCGCCGAATTACGGTGGTGCATTCGGTGTTTCGTCATTTCTACGCGGATGATTCTGTTTAATCGTTCGAGGTCAGTGTTCGACCATTTGATGAGCCCAAAGGAGTACGTGAGAACAGGGATGGTGTAGGTGTTGATTGCCCTGATCTTGTGTGCCGAGTTAAGAGAACTCTTCAGAACCAATCTGAGTCTTGTAGTGAAGGCAGTCGTTAGGCTTTTCTTAACTATCGTATGCTGAATACCCTTAGATTCAAGAATACCCAGGTATTTATATGACTCGCCCTCAGCCATTGCCTCGATGTCATTCCCGAAATCGTTGTCTATCTCTGCGGTCCCTAATTCTCCTCTGATTAAATGCACTGTTCGGCATTTATCTAGTCCAAACTCCATGTTGATATCATTGGAAAACTGCTTTGTAACATCAATCACTTGTTGCAATTTCTCGTCCGAACTAGCGTATAGCTTCAGGTCATCCATGTATAGAAGATGGGTCACTTGATGACCATCCTCATTATCATTTACTCGGAACCCATGAGACATGCTATTTAAAGTTTTGCTCAGTGGGTTCAACGCTAAACAGAACCATAATGCACTGAAGGAGTCTCCTTGGAATATACCCGTCTTAATGCGTATTGATCTAGTTATCCTCAGTTGTCCATGATCAAAATACTTGATTCTTGTACCCCATAGCATCATCGCACGACTTAGGAAGTCAATGATGCTTGGACAAATTTTGTATACTTTTAAGACTTCAAGCAAATAGTCATGTGGTACGGAAGGAAACGCTTGCTTGTAGTCAATGTATGCCATGTGCAAGTTCCTTTGGTGTTTACGAGCTTGCGTCATGGCAACAGCGTCTATGGTGACTAGATCTTTACTGCCTCGGGAGTTTTTACAACATCCTTTTTGTTCTTCTGTAAGGATGTCATTCTCGTCACAGTGAGAATAAACCTTATCTGCTATGATTGCTGTAAGACATTTATATATTGTTGGAAGACAGGCTAACGGTCGAAATTCAGATGGATTTTGAGCGTCTGGTTTTTTAGGCAACATATACGTAGTACCCTGCAGCATAAAGCCTGGCATCAGATCTGGATGTTCGATGATCTTCTGAAAACACCGTGCCAACGCAGGATGCACACTAGTCAGGTACTTATACCAGAAATTGTGCACCATGTCCGGACCTGGAGCTTTCCAGTTACATGCTTTTTTCAAAACCGCTGAAACATCTAAAGCTGTGATGTTCGTCAGCTCCATTTCAGGGTTATTGCTTGCTCTTGCTTTCTCTAGTTGGAACCACGCAGTGTCCAAATTGCTTCTGTTAGTTTTTCCCCAAACGTCTGACCAATAGTTAGTCATTTCTTCCAATTGAGGGACTTCGGTGTCTTGCTGGTTATTTTGCTGTACACTCAGTTCACGATAGAACCTTCTTTCGTCTGTCTGAAAGGTTCGATTTTGTTGCCTTCTTGCACTACTTTTCTTGTACCGACGCAGTCTAGCAGTAAGAACATCAAGTCTCTGCCGCTGGGAGTCTATAATCTCATCCAATATTGCTGGTGTCAATGTCTCGATGTACCGAGGGTGGATGATTTTAATAACATGGTGTATCAGCTTTCTGGTTCGATTTCCTTTTTTATATTGAGTCAGTCGACCCAATTTGCACCTTACTTTGCTGACATCCATATCCAACCTGATCTTCCATGGCGGATCTCGCTCCAGTCTTGGGGCGAAGACTGCATTTATAGGCCTAGTTCTGCGGCCCAACGTTCTAACGGTTGCCACAGCCGCACAGTATACAAGAGTTTGCACCTCTAACGCATTTTGTGTTGCGTTCAAATGCATAGGTAAAACCTTGCTGTTTAGGTGTTCTATTAGTGCACGCAGATCATTTGTGATGTTCATCTTGGGCAGTGAATGCCATTGTGTTGGTTCTACATGTCTGAACTCTAGTAGAGCATGACCAAAATTCCTTTCAAGGTGCTGTAGATTTTCTGGGACTTCGCTGTTCATATCATCGTTTAGGATATCCGGATGTGGTTCTAGTCCATCCGGTACTTGGTGTTCATTATCCCTAGCACCTATGTCTTCAGCTGCAATCAAGTTTTCGTTTTCCACATCTTTCAATGGAAGTTCATCAATAGGAAGCTGCTGTTCCACTTCCATTTCGATGGCAGCTATTTCAACAGCCGAAAGCAATTTGTTTACAGATATCGAGCGTTTTTGATCTGCTAGATTCTGCTCATTTATTCTTGTGGCTAGCCCTGAGTACTTAAGTAAGAAGAGACGATGATGTTCTCTCCTTACACTTTGCCCACTTTTCTTTGCCAAAAAATAAAAGCGCATCACATCTCTGTTCATATGGTATGTCCATTTTAATCGCTTCCTTGGTTGTTGAACTTCGGCTTCTGACACTGGTTGTAATAGGCCATCTACCTCCGGAGGATGTGGTGGTGCTGGATCATCACCAGGTTGAGGAAGAACATCAATTGCCACTGCTTGTTCGTGTGACGCGGCTTCCTCTAACTGCTGTTCATTGCCGTTGTTCTTCCACTCCAAATCAACCTGCTGTTTAATCTCCATTGCTCGATCTTCTGAGATGAGTAGATTAGTCCTGATGTCCTTCACCTTAGCGATAAGATCTCTCAATGCGACTTTCTCTATTTGAGGATACTTTGCGGCAAATTTCGTTCTGAAATTTTGTCCTTTTTTGCGTGATGTTTCAAACTTCGCACTTTCATAATAGAGACGCATCAATTCCTCATTCATTGTGGTATCCCACTTGATGCTCTCCCACGGTATTTCTGTTGAAGTGGTTGGCTGCAAATAGCTAACGCTAGCCAAAGCATCCTCAGCAGACGCAGTTGATGTTTCACTGCTTACCGTATGTCGCAGATGTTCTTGCTGGCCAGCTGTTTGATTAGTGAGATCTGCCTGACCATCTCGCAGCTCACCATCACCACCGTCCCGCATGCTGTGGCCCCCAGCGGTGGCTCCAGGGCGCCCTGACGATCCTCGGGTAGCGACAAGCGTTTCAAAATTTTTAAAATACTCTCCGTTATCATTTATGGGTTTTGGTGTTCCTCTTAGTCACTTTCCTCTTCGTTTTCTGCCTGTCTGGCATGGAAAACCCTGTCAGTAGCAATGCTACGGCCAACATAGCCTTCAAATTCACGAGAGGAAAGCTCAAGCCCTACCGCGACGACAACGCGAGAACACCTTCGGTAGGGTTATTATTATATTATATTATATTATATTATATTATATTATTATTATATTATTATTATTTAAAGAAGTTGTAGGCTCCGGAAGCTTCGATCATGATTCCTTAAAGAAACCAATCCCAAAGCTACTGGAACGTGTACGTCATCCGCTTCTGCTCCTTCTGTCCTAGAGGGTAAGCAAGAGCGGGAAATTTACGGGTGATAACATCGGGCGACACTGTTCCCTGGAGTCAGGTCTCTAGCCGCGGATGACCTTACGCGGCAGACAAGACAGTTGGAGATGAAGGTTTCACCTCTGGATACTTTTTTAGAGCTACCAATCTTTGTAGAATTTAAGAGGAACAGTGTTGACGGACCAGATGGAGTGATCCCAGGAGAACAGCCTTTTGCATCCGGTTCGCGATGAAATGAGCCTGACGCTGGCAAGCCGGAATCTTGTTGAGTTGGCTAATAAATGAAGCTTTCATACCTCCAAGGCAGCCGATTATGAGAATTATAAGATGGACTTTGTAGCCTTGGTACAGCTTACTCAGCTCGAAAAGAAGTGCTTGATATTTCGCCTGTTTTTCTCCCTCCTTTGCCGTGATATTACCATCGGCTGGTGCCGAGAATTCAATCACGTAAACGATCTTGTTCTTCAGATCTTGAAGGACAATGTCAGGCTTCGTAGCACTGATACGTTGAGTGGTGGAGAATGAGAAATTCCAGTAGATCTTACACTGATCATTCTCCACGACTGACTCGAGTTCCCCCTGGGCGTATGGCAAGACGGGCAATAGATCAACACCATAGAAATGCCTAAGATGGTAATATATCACTTTTAGAGCTGCATTGTGTCTCTCTATGTACGCGCAGCGTGCATATTTAGAACATCCACTGAGAACATGTCCAAGTGTTTCGGGCTCTAGCTTGCACGCTCGGCAGTTGGTATCGGGTACAGGTATATTCATTATGCGCTCGCGGTAAACTAAGGTGTCTATAACGCCGTCTTGACAGGCAAAAAGAAATCCCTCGGTCTCCGATCTCAATCCAGCAGACTTGAGAAACATGTTGGTCAGACCCATCGAGAGCTCTTCTCTACGTAGGATGCCGTAGAACTTACCATGGAGGGGTTTCTCAGCATGTTCTCTTAGTAGAAGCGTATGTTCTGCTTCCTGTATACGACTTTTGAGCACCAGAGGTGTTAGTGATGCTAGGCCATGTGTAATGTCGCTGGAATCAAATGGGAGGTCAAGCTCCTCTGCGGCCCTATTTGCTGCATGGTATAGAAACACCGCAGCATTGGCGACTTCATGTTGATGTACGAGTCGCATAAGGGAATCCGTGCTTCTTAGAACTGAACAGGCTGTAGCCAGAACCGTTCTTCGATGAAGACACTCTAAGCTTAGCAATCCTCTACCTCCTTTATCGCGAGGGAGATATATTCGAGGTACGGAAGATCTAGGATGAAGACTTCGTTGAATTGTCATCATCTTGCGTGTGCTTCGATCAAGTTGTTTTAACTCATCGACGTTCCATTTTACTGCACCAAACGTGTAGAGCAGTATAGGAACGGCCAGCATATTGGTCGCCTGGATCTTATTCTTTCCAGATAATTCGGAAGCCCAAATTTTTCTGAGAATTTGGCGATACCTTTTTCCAAGGGCCGTTTTCAAGTTATGCACATTTTGGGTTTCCGCTTGCGGTATTCCAAGATATGTATATGTTTCTCCAATACCAAGATGTTGAATGGTATTTCCGCCTATGAGTTGAACATCCTGATCGTCACTGGATGATGTAGTTTCTAGTCTTCCTTGGTGTAGGTGGACGCAGGCACACTTGTCCAGTCCGAAGCTCATGCCAATCGCTTTAGAATACCTATTTACCGCATCTACAAGGATGTTAAGGTCCTTTTTTGAGGAAGCAAAGAGTTTAAGGTCGTCCATGTATAAAAGGTGGTTGACCTTATATTCTCTTCTGCTCGGCGGGCCACATAGGTATCCAGAGCTTTTGCCTCGGAGCACAATAGATAGAGGCAAGAGGGAAATGCAGAAAAGTATCGGACTTAGAGAGTCTCCTTGAAAGACTCCCCTCTTATATGTGACAAAGCTTGTAGTCACTTGTCTTTTGTCAGATGTTATGACAAATCTTGTCCGCCACAAGAGCATAAGCTCTTCTATGCATCTCACTATTTTTGGATGCACCTCCATGCACTCAAGGAGCTTGATAAGAAGCTCATGGTTCGTGTTATCGAATGCCTTACGGTAATCAATCCAAGCCATGGACAGATTGCGTCGATACCTGATCGAGTCCTGGGTAATACACCTGTCTATTAACAGGTTCTCCCTGCAACCTGCCAGCCCTCTCTTGCCTCCACGTTGTTCGACTATTGCACTCCATACCGGCTCGATAGATGTCAATATCCTCTCTTTGAGGATGCCAGTGAATAGCTTGTAGCTGGTGTTTAAACAAGCTATGGGCCTGTAGTTCTTTGGACATGACAAATCTCCGGCCTTAGGGATCAATACCGTGCGTCCTTCCACTAGCCACTGCGGGACGGGTTGTTCTCCGTTTAAGAAAGTAGTAAATATACGAGCTAGATGTTGGTGCGTAGAAGTAAACTTCTTCCACCAAAAGTTGTTGATTTTATCTGGCCCTGGCGCCGAAAAGTTCTTAGTTCTAGCGATAACTTTCTTCACTTCTTCAGCAGTAATTAGTGGACACTCTTCCTCTGGATCTTGTAACCTTTGCCTTTGGCAAAAGTTACGAAAGAGTGATATATCGGAAGCGTCTTCATTCAGCTGATAAGTATCTCCATATACTTGCTCCCAGAAGATTTGAATCTCTTCTCGACTAGGCGGATTTTTAACTACACATGACGCTTTATTGAACAGACGGGAAGGATTAGTAGAAAAGGTGGAATTTTCCTGAATCCACTTAACTCGCCGTTCAAGGCGCTGTTTCGCTGTTGAAAGAGATCTTACTTTTTGCGTCCAGTGCTGCTTGATGGTCGACAGTTTACACTTGTTCAGCGTGTGATTTGCTTTCCTCAAGTTTCGAGCAAGTGCCCTAACTTTTGGAGTGAACTTTTTATTTGCTGTTATGTAGCTAACCACGCACTGAACATTTGATGCATGCCGTCTCGCCGTTTCAATTTTGAACTGAAGCTGTGCAATACGCTCGCGTGTCTTACTCAGACGTACCGAAGTTTCGTTACTTCTATCGTCGCTAAGCAGGGAGACCGCCTTCTCGTAAACTACACAGTTCA
>CAKNXH010002246.1:0-21111 GCA_932178445.1 Andricus quercusramuli | reverse complement strand
ACAACTCTATCCTGAATCGCAATGACGAATCCTTCCGTTTCTGGATACAGGAGTCCCTTTCTCAGCCAAATATTGGATGCCTCACTATCCACTTCATATTGATCTAGCGTTTTGGGGTGTTCGCTGTGGATGGCTTTCTGTCTCCATTGCGTTTCTAATTCCTCTATGGTTTGTGCCCTGATATTCAAGGCCTCCTCTGAGGACAAATTCAAGGGCGTGTAGTCAAGATCCGCTTTACAGATGGTGTTGTAAAGCGTAACATCTCGCTTGCTGTTAAAATAGTCTCGCAACTGTGTAACTTGTGACTCACACAGTTTTCTGACATCTACAAGGCCTCTGCCCCCTCTATGTCGTGGTAGAACTACCCTTTCACTCGCCGAATTACGGTGGTGCATTCGGTGTTTCGTCATTTCTACGCGGATGATTCTGTTTAATCGTTCGAGGTCAGTGTTCGACCATTTGATGAGCCCAAAGGAGTACGTGAGAACAGGGATGGCGTAGGTGTTGATTGCCCTGATCTTGTGTGCCGAGTTAAGAGAACTCTTCAGAACCAATCTGAGTCTTGTAGTGAAGGCAGTCATTAGGCTTTTCTTAACTATCGTATGCTGAATACCCTTAGATTCAAGAATACCCAGGTATTTATATGACTCGCCCTCAGCCATTGCCTCAATGTCAGTTCCCGAAATCGTTGTCTATCTCTGCGGTCCCTAATTCTCCTCTGATTAAATGCACTGTTCGGCATTTATCTAGTCCAAACTCCATGTTGATATCATTGGAAAACTGCTTTGTAACATCAATCACTTGTTGCAATTTCTCGTCCGAACTAGCGTATAGCTTCAGGTCATCCATGTATAGAAGATGGGTCACTTGATGACCATCCTCATTATCATTTACTCGGAACCCATGAGACATGCTATTTAAAGTTTTGCTCAGTGGGTTCAACGCTAAACAGAACCATAATGCACTGAAGGAGTCTCCTTGGAATATACCCGTCTTAATGCGTATTGATCTAGTTATCCTCAGTTGTCCATGATCAAAATACTTGATTCTTATACCCCATAGCATCATCGCACGACTTAGGAAGTCAATGATGCGTGGACAAATTTTGTATACTTTTAAGACTTCAAGCAAATAGTCATGTGGTACGGAAGGAAACGCTTGCTTGTAGTCAATGTATGCCATGTGCAAGTTCCTTTGGTGTTTACGAGCTTGCGTCATGGCAACAGCGTCTATGGTGACTAGATCTTTACTGCCTCGGGAGTTTTTACAACATCCTTTTTGTTCTTCTGTAAGGATGTCATTCTCGTCACAGTGAGAATAAACCTTATCTGCTATGATTGCTGTAAGACATTTATATATTGTTGGAAGACAGGCTAACGGTCGAAATTCAGATGGATTTTGAGCGTCTGGTTTTTTAGGCAACATATACGTAGTACCCTGCAGCATAAAGCCTGGCATCAGATCTGGATGTTCGATGATCTTCTGAAAACACCGTGCCAACGCAGGATGCACACTAGTCAGGTACTTATACCAGAAATTGTGCACCATGTCCGGACCTGGAGCTTTCCAGTTACATGCTTTTTTCAAAACCGCTGAAACATCTAAAGCTGTGATGTTCGTCAGCTCCATTTCAGGGTTATTGCTTGCTCTTGCTTTCTCTAGTTGGAACCACGCAGTGTCCAAATTGCTTCTGTTAGTTTTTCCCCAAACGTCTGACCAATAGTTAGTCATTTCTTCCAATTGAGGGACTTCGGTGTCTTGCTGGTTATTTTGCTGTACACTCAGTTCACGATAGAACCTTCTTTTGTCTGTCAGAAAGGTTCGATTTTGTTGCCTTCTTGCACTACTTTTCTTGTACCGACGCAGTCTAGCAGTAAGAACATCAAGTCTCTGCCGCTGGGAGTCTATAATCTCATCCAATATTGCTGGTGTCAATGTCTCGATGTACCGAGGGTGGATGATTTTAATAACATGGTGTATCAGCTTTCTGGTTCGATTTCCTTTTTTATATTGAGTCAGTCGACCCAATTTGCACCTTACTTTGCTGACATCCATATCCAACCTGATTTTCCATGGCGGATCTCGCTCCAGTCTTGGGGCGAAGACTGCATTTATAGGCCTAGTTCTGCGGCCCAACGTTCTAACGGTTGCCACAGCCGCACAGTATACAAGAGTTTGCACCTCTAACGCATTTTGTGTTGCGTTCAAATGCATAGGTAAAACCTTGCTGTTTAGGTGTTCTATTAGTGCACGCAGATCATTTGTGATGTTCATCTTGGGCAGTGAATGCCTTTGTGTTGGTTCTACATGTCTGAACTCTAGTAGAGCATGACCAAAATTCCTTTCAAGGTGCTGTAGATTTTCTGGGACTTCGCTGTTCATATCATCGTTTAGGATATCCGGATGTGGTTCTAGTCCATCCGGTACTTGGTGCTCATTATCCCTAGCACCTATGTCTTCAGCTGCAATCAAGTTTTCGTTTTCCACATCTTCCAATGGAAGTTCATCAATAGGAAGCTGCTGTTCCACTTCCATTTCGATGGCAGCTATTTCAACAGCCGAAAGCAATTTGTTTACAGATATCGAGCGTTTTTGATCTGCTAGATTCTGCTCATTTATTCTTGTGGCTAGCCCTGAGTACTTAAGTAAGAAGAGACGATGATGTTCTCTCCTTACACTTTGCCCACTTTTCTTTGCCAAAAAATAAAAGCGCATCACATCTCTGTTCATATGGTATGTCCATTTTAATCGCTTCCTTGGTTATTGAACTTCGGCTTCTGGCACTGGTTGTATTAGGCCATCTACCTCCGGAGGATGTGGTGGTGCTGGATCATCACCAGGTTGAGGAAGAACATCAATTGCCACTGCTTGTTCGTGTGACGCGGCTTCCTCTAACTGCTGTTCATTGCCGTTGTTCTTCCACTCCAAATCAACCTGCTGTTTAATCTCCATTGCTCGATCTTCTGAGATGAGTAGATTAGTCCTGATGTCCTTCACCTTAGCGATAAGATCTCTCAATGCGACTTTCTCTATTTGAGGATACTTTGCGGCAAATTTCGTTCTGAAATTTTGTCCTTTTTTGCGTGATGTTTCAAACTTCGCACTTTCATAATAGAGACGCATCAATTCCTCATTCATTGTGGTATCCCACTTGATGCTCTCCCACGGTATTTCTGTTGAAGTGGTTGGCTGCAAATAGCTAACGCTAGCCAAAGCATCCTCAGCAGACGCAGTTGATGTTTCACTGCTTACCGTATGTCGCAGATGTTCTTGCTGGCCAGCTGTTTGATTAGTGAGATCTGCCTGACCATCTCGCAGCTCACCATCACCACCGTCCCGCATGCTGTGGCCCCCAGCGGTGGCTCCAGGGCGCCCTGACGATCCTCGGGTAGCGACAAGCGTTTCAAAATTTTTAAAATACTCTCCGTTATCATTTATGGGTTTTGGTGTTCCTCTTAGTCACTTTCCTCTTCGTTTTCTGCCTGTCTGGCATGGAAAACCCTGTCAGTAGCAATGCTACGGCCAACATAGCCTTCAAATTCACGAGAGGAAAGCTCAAGCCCTACCGCGACGACAACGCGAGAACACCTTCGGTAGGGTTATTATTATATTATATTATATTATATTATTATTATATTATTATTATTTAAAGAAGTTGTAGGCTCCGGAAGCTTCGATCATGATTCCTTAAAGAAACCAATCCCAAAGCTACTGGAACGTGTACGTCATCCGCTTCTGCTCCTTCTGTCCTAGAGGGTAAGCAAGAGCGGGAAATTTACGGGTGATAACATCGGGCGACACTGTTCCCTGGAGTCAGGTCTCTAGCCGCGGATGACCTTACGCGGCAGACAAGACAGTTGGAGATGAAGGTTTCACCTCTGGATACTTTTTTAGAGCTACCAATCTTTGTAGAATTTAAGAGGAACAGTGTTGACGGACCAGATGGAGTGATCCCAGGAGAACAGCCTTTTGCATCCGGTTCGCGATGAAATGAGCCTGACGCTGGCAAGCCGGAATCTTGTTGAGTTGGCTAATAAATGAAGCTTTCATACCTCCAAGGCAGCCGATTATGAGAATTATAAGATGGACTTTGTAGCCTTGGTACAGCTTACTCAGCTCGAAAAGAAGTGCTTGATATTTCGCCTGTTTTTCTCCCTCCTTTGCCGTGATATTACCATCGGCTGGTGCCGAGAATTCAATCACGTAAATGATCTTGTTCTTCAGATCTTGGAGGACAATGTCAGGCTTCGTAGCACTGATACGTTGAGTGGTGGAGAATGAGAAATTCCAGTAGATCTTACACTGATCATTCTCCACGACTGACTCGAGTTCCCCCTGGGCGTATGGCAAGACGGGCAATAGATCAACACCATAGAAATGCCTAAGATGGTAATATATCACTTTTAGAGCTGCATTGTGTCTCTCTATGTACGCGCACCGTGCATATTTAGAGCATCCACTGAGAACATGTCCAAGTGTTTCGGGCTCTAGCTTGCACGCTCGGCAGTTGGTATCGCGTACAGGTATATTCATTATGCGCTCGCGGTAAACTAAGGTGTCTATGACGCCGTCTTGACAGGCAAAAAGAAATCCCTCGGTCTCCGATCTCAATCCAGCAGACTTGAGAAACATGTTGGTCAGACCCATCGAGAGCTCTTCTCTACGTAGGATGCCGTAGAACTTACCATGGAGGGGTTTCTCAGCATGTTCTCTTAGTAGAAGCGTATGTTCTGCTTCCTGTATACGACTTTTGAGCACCAGAGGTGTTAGTGATGCTAGGCCATGTGTAATGTCGCTGGAATCAAATGGGAGGTCAAGCTCCTCTGCGGCCCTATCTGCTGCATGGTATAGAAACACCGCAGCATTGGCGACTTCATGTTGATGTACGAGTCGCATAAGGGAATCCGTGCTTTTTAGAACTGAACAGGCTGTAGCCAGAACCGTTCTTCGATGAAGACACTCTAAGCTTAGCAATCCTCTACCTCCTTTATCGCGAGGGAGATATATTCGAGGTACGGAAGATCTAGGATGAAGACTTCGTTGAATTGTCATCATCTTGCGTGTGCTTCGATCAAGTTGTTTTAACTCATCGACGTTCCATTTTACTGCACCAAACGTGTAGAGCAGTATAGGAACGGCCAGCATATTGGTCGCCTGGATCTTATTCTTTCCAGATAATTCGGAAGCCCAAATTTTTCTGAGAATTTGGCGATACCTTTTTCCAAGGGCCGTTTTCAAGTTATGCACATTTTGGGTTTCCGCTTGCGGTATTCCAAGATATGTATATGTTTCTCCAATACCAAGATGTTGAATGGTATTTCCGCCTATGAGTTGAACATCCTGATCGTCACTGGATGATGTAGTTTCTAGTCTTCCTTGGTGTAGGTGGACGCAGGCACACTTGTCCAGTCCGAAGCTCATGCCAATCGCTTTAGAATACCTATTTACCGCATCTACAAGGATGTTAAGGTCCTTTTTTGAGGAAGCAAAGAGTTTAAGGTCGTCCATGTATAAAAGGTGGTTGACCTTATATTCTCTTCTGCTCGGCGGGCCACATAGGTATCCAGAGCTTTTGCCTCGGAGCACAATAGATAGAGGCAAGAGGGAAATGCAGAAAAGTATCGGACTTAGAGAGTCTCCTTGAAAGACCCCCCTCTTATATGTGACAAAGCTTGTAGTCACTTGTCTTTTGTCAGATGTTATGACAAATCTTGTCCGCCACAAGAGCATAAGCTCTTCTATGCATCTCACTATTTTTGGATGCACCTCCATGCACTCAAGGAGCTTGATAAGAAGCTCATGGTTCGTGTTATCGAATGCCTTACGGTAATCAATCCAAGCCATGGACAGATTGCGTCGATACCTGATCGAGTCCTGGGTAATACACCTGTCTATTAACAGGTTCTCCCTGCAACCTGCCAGCCCTCTCTTGCCTCCACGTTGTTCGACTATTGCACTCCATACCGGCTCGATAGATGTCAATATCCTCTCTTTGAGGATGCCAGTGAATAGCTTGTAGCTGGTGTTTAAACAAGCTATGGGCCTGTAGTTCTTTGGACATGACAAATCTCCGGCCTTAGGGATCAATACCGTGCGTCCTTCCACTAGCCACTGCGGGACGGGTTGTTCTCCGTTTAAGAAAGTAGTAAATATACGAGCTAGATGTTGGTGCGTAGAAGTAAACTTCTTCCACCAAAAGTTGTTGATTTTATCTGGCCCTGGCGCCGAAAAGTTCTTAGTTCTAGCGATAACTTTCTTCACTTCTTCAGCAGTAATTAGTGGACACTCTTCCTCTGGATCTTGTAACCTTTGCCTTTGGCAAAAGTTACGAAAGAGTGATATATCGGAAGCGTCTTCATTCAGCTGATAAGTATCTCCATATACTTGCTCCCAGAAGATTTGAATCTCTTCTCGACTAGGCGGATTTTTAACTACACATGACGCTTTATTGAACAGACGGGAAGGATTAGTAGAAAAGGTGGAATTTTCCTGAATCCACTTAACTCGCCGTTCAAGGCGCTGTTTCGCTGTTGAAAGAGATCTTACTTTTTGCGTCCAGTGCTGCTTGATGGTCGACAGTTTACACTTGTTCAGCGTGTGATTTGCTTTCCTCAAGTTTCGAGCAAGTGCCCTAACTTTTGGAGTGAACTTTTTATTTGCTGTTATGTAGCTAACCACGCACTGAACATTTGATGCATGCCGTCTCGCCGTTTCAATTTTGAACTGAAGCTGTGCAATACGCTCGCGTGTCTTACTCAGACGTACCGAAGTTTCGTTACTTCTATCGTCGCTAAGCATGGAGACCGCCTTCTCGTAAACTACACAGTTCAGATTCCAGAGATTAACATCTTCGGGGAGCAAATCGCGGAGAGCAGTATTAGCTTCAGCTAATTTGTCCATCCTGAGGAAGACTTTTTGGTGGATAGATCTCCTACTTCTCATGTTGACATTATCGGCTATCTGCAAAGGTGGTCTTGCTGGAACGGGTGGAATGTTCGCTGGAGGATGTTGCTCCTCTTCCTGTTGATAAACAGCTTCATATCCGTTTTTTCGCAAGAAGGATACCTAATCTCTCAAATAGTGAGGCGTTTTATGAGCATATTCCGGGTGCATATTGCCCCAGCGGTCATGCAACCTCTTCATGAATCCTCTCCGCGCCGGTGAGCTTCTTTGCCAACAGGTAAGAAGATCCCTCCTGAGTTGGTCCGACCATTTAAATCGATGTTCTCGCGTTTGTCCGGGGTCATTGCCTGGTCGTCGCCTCGGTTCGTTCCTATTGCCACTCCCAACTGAACCATGGCCTCCATCCGAGAGAGGCCTATTGTGGGTGGCACTGCGCGATACTTGTGTCGTAACCGCATAATTCGTTGCATTGGGGAGTTAGCCCAAAGCAACGCGGCTGACTGCAAGAGCAGGATTATTATTATTATTATTATTATTATTATTATTAGCATGCCATTAAGCTACATATATCCCATTCCCCCTGTTTATTCAACCCACCCATCAGCCCGCCACCCATGTTATCATAGCACCCCCTTACCGCTATTCAGTATGACCTTCTACTTCGACCCTTACACTCTCTTCGCCCTTATAGACCAAGAGCTCATGACATAAATGATGTAATTATAGGAAAGAGGTATATTGTGTGCCAGATAGGTTCGACTTACAATAACGAACGTAATGATGCGTGACTTGCAGGTCTGAGTGGAAGAGGTGAGCGGTGGCGACCTGGCAAAGGTGCAAATTTTCATGGTTAATTCATGTGATTTGGAATAGCTTGAAAATTTGTGTACATGTAGAAGATTCATCATTTTTTGATAAAATTGATACATTTCGAGAAAACATCGATTAAAAAATACGAGAACAATCAAGAGCTGTTTTTCTGTCCAGCAAGTCATTTTTTCGAAAATTATCAAGAAAGAAAAAATGCTCCCCAGTAGGTTTACCCCAACATTACTGTGTAATATTTTATTCAAATGTTTATATTTACCAAGTTATGCGCATTTTTCATGTTTTTTAATTTATTTTTCCTTTCACCTGTTCTATCTGTAGCAATTTAAAAGAAGGTGTTCTCAAAATGAGAACAACAATAGTGTAAGTCTCGTGTAACAAATTGGCGTCAACAACTTTCAGGTGAAATAATAAATTATTCTCCTATAAACAATAATAAACAGAGTCACGTTCTCAGCTTCTAATTGACGTAGAAGGTTGTAATAAAGCTGAATATTATTCTAAAAAATTAAATACCAAAATCGGTTTACTTTCACATTTACATGATTTATTGTTGTTAAAGTTTATACTTTTTCCGTTGGAATGTATTCGATATTTATTACCGTCACGAAAGTCAATTTGCCGGATGCAGCATGAGGCCGTCTCAGATTTTTCGATGGCTATTGTCGTAGGCGTAGACGGTGACACAGCTTGAGAGACCCCATGCTGCGCCCGGAAAATTGACTTTTGTCACGGTAATAAAGATCAAATACATTCCAACGGAAAAAGTATAAACTTTAACAACAATAAATAATGTAAATGTGAAAGTAAAGTGATTTTGTTATTTAATTTTTTCGAATAATATTCAGCTTTATTACAACCTTCTACGTCAATTAGAAGCTGAGAACGTGACTCTGTTTATTATTGTTTATAGCAGAATAAGTTACTATTTTACCTGAAAGTTGTTGACGCCAATTTGTTACACAAGACTTACACTATTGATGTTCTCATTTTGAGAACACCTTCTTTTAAATTGCTACAGATAGAACAGGTGAAAGGAAAAATAAATTAAAAAACATGAAAAATGCGCATAACTTGGTAAATATAAACATTTGAATAAAATATTACACAGTAATGTTGGAGCAAACCTACTGGGGAGCATTTTTTCTCTCTTGATAATTTTCGAAAAAATGACTTGCTGGACAGAAAAACAGCTTTTGATTGTTCTCGTATTTTTTAATCGATGTTTTCTCGAAATGTATCAATTTGATCAAAAAATGATATAGAAATCAAAATATCCATCTTCCGAAGTAGAACAACTTTTTTTTTTTAAATTTTCCTGTAAAATTAGTATTAAGAAATTTTACCTGAATTTCCGGCAACTTTGAAGGTGATTTATAGCACCTTTACGTCAAGTCAGGTGACTCAAAATTCGCAGGTGTTATTTATATGCCATCTTCTACATATACACAAATTTTCAAGCTATTCCGAGTCACATTAATTAACCATGAAAATTTTCACCTTTGCCAGGTCGCCACCGCTCACCTCTTCCACTCAGACCTGCAAGTCACGCATCTTTACGTTCGTTATCGTAAGTCGAACCTATCTGGCACACAATATACCTCTTTCCTATAATTACATCATTTATGTCATGAGCTCTTGGTCTGTTAACCCATCATAGTACCTACGCCCCCTTTTCACGTTGCGCCCCTCCATAATCCAATCATTTTCTCTCCCTAACCATTTTATTTGTGTGCCCCTCTCTCATTTACGGAATGTTCAATTTTTTAGGCATGCAGAGTGTGCGAAAAGTGGCTAATTCTGGAAATAGGCTTATGCGAATTTCAGCACCCATCCAGTACTGCCCACTTTCCGCACTTTTATCACACAATATATGTACTATCAACATCAATAATTTGAGTTTTGATTCAGAAGCAGATTTTCTATGGAGGTCTTAATATTTTTCTGCAAAAATTATTGATGAAAATGATGAGTTTTTTAGAAAATCTGCTTTATTTTTTATTCGAATTTTGAAAACAGGAAAAGAAGATTTTCTAGAAAGCTCCATTTTTTTTCTACCAATATTTTTACAAAGTTTTTACTCATATAAGGATGGCATTTTATCAGTTTTATAAGAACTGAACCATTTTCAAGGCCGACAGAATTTTTTTTCTACAAATATATTTTCTGTAACGCATTCACGAAGAAGTTATGAAAATATTTGTATACACTTATACAGGGTGTCCCAAACTCAAGTGTCCGGACTTATATAGCTGTATAAAAATAAAAGAATAAGAAATCTAAAATTCCTGTTCCAAAAATCATTTGAAGTTTTAGTTCTTGAGTTATAAAATATTCAGACTGGACCAATTAGGAGCGGGGGATACCCTGTTTGACTTGCTTACACTTCCATTTTTACAGAATTTCCTTGAAACTAACCCTTAAAAACTAACATCCATCCATTCCTTATCTCTACGCCGCACGCTCTCATCGCCTTGCCTTCCTCGCATCGCCTCGCCTCGCTCGCATGTCCCTACTTTTTCGCATTGCCTCGCTTGCAAACCTCTGTTTTCGCTCTAACACCTACTACTTATCTACTATTTACAATATTTACATCTTACTTATATCTACTTTCTCTCCTATTTATAATCTTCCATTTCCATTCCTCTACCTCCTTCCTTCTCTTCATCTCCATCTTACCCAACACTCCCTTCACTCATGCTACCCCCTTTTGTCCCCCTTTTCATGCAACAATACCTTCATGCTTATCGCACTTCTTTCCACCTCCACGCACTCCTCCAACCAGTGCTCCACTCTTGCCTCCCCCTTTCCATACAGCTCACACATCCTTTTCTCTCGAGAGAGCCAGAACCTATTGAAACCCTCCATGCACCCACACCTCAACCTCGCTATAAGCTCCTGACTTCCTTTCTCTCCTTTCTCACATAAATATTGCGCTCTTGCCCTTGGAATAATCCACACATAATTCCCGGTATACCTTGACTCTCTTATTCTCTCTTCCCCTTCTGTCTTCTCTCTCTCTCCATGCCGTTTTGCTTAACTAAGGCATAAACCTTCCTTCCTTCCTCGTGCATCCTTCTCACTTCATCCATCTGCAGTCCATTCATTCTAAAATACCTTTCCCTCTCCGCCTTCATCTTCCCACCCCCTCTCCTGTTCTCCTTCTCCCACCAACACTCCCTAACCAACCTACTTCCCCCCTCTTCCAAAAATTCTCTTCATATTTACACGCTCTGCTCCCTGCTAGAATTGCTACACTCGTTCTCCCCGTCTCCCTCCTGACAATATACTTGGGCGTGTTCCTTGCGAACCCCAGAGTCCACTTTACATACCTCTCCGGCGTTCTATTTACCTCTTTACTTTCCTCCAACCCCCACACCTCTACTCCATACTTATCACACTTATCACTAGCGAATCAAACAATTTCATCCTCCGTCCAAAATCATCTGCGAATAGCTTCTTTCCCAACCCCCACACCTGCCTCATCACCACATTTGGCCTCCTCAGTCGCTCTTTTATGTGTCACTCCACTCCCCCATTCCTCCGAAACATGAAGCCCAAGTACACAAACTCTTTCACCTCCTGCACCTCCTTCCCCTTCCACTTCCACTCTCTTCCCTTATCCCTTCCCGCTCCTTTTCTGAACACCATAACCTTGGACTTTTCCGCATTCAGCTCTAATCACTTCTTATCCAGGTATCTTCTTCATCATCTCCTTTATGGCCTCCTCGCTATTTTCCAGCAACATTATGTCATCTGCTAATTCTGGAAATAGGCTTATGCGAATTTCAGCACCCATCCAGTACTGCCCACTTTCCGCACTTATCACACAATATATGTACTACCAACATCAATAATTAGAGTTTTGATTCAGAAGCAGATTTTCTACGGAGGTCTTAATATTTTTCTGCAAAAATTATTGATGAAAATGATGAGTCTTTTAGAAAATCTGCTTTATTTTTTATTCGAATTTTGAAAACAGGAAAAGAAGATTTTCTAGAAAGCTCCATTTTTTTCTACCAATATTTTTACAAAGTTTTTACTCATATAAGGATGGCATTTTATCAGTTTTATAAGAACTGAACCATTTTCAAGGCCGACAGAATTTTTTTTCTAAAAATATAGTTTTTGTAACGCATGCACGAAGAAGTTATAAAAATATTTGTATACACTTATACAGGGTGTTCCAAACTCGAGTGTCCGGACTTATATAGCTGTATAAAAATAAAAGAATAAGAAATCTGAAATTCCTGTTCCAAAAATCAGTTGAAGTTTTAGTTATTGAGTTATAAAATATTCAGACTGGACCAATTAGGAGCGCGAGATACCCTGTATACAGGGTGTCTCAGACTCAAGTGTCCGGACTTATATAGCTGTATACAAATAAAAATAAATGAATCCAAAATTCCTTTTCAAAAAATCAGTTGAAGTTTTAGTTTTTGATTCAAGAAGCAATTTCGATTGATGAAGGCAAAAAGAGTCAAAAATTCATATGTTGGTAAAATGTGCGACGTTTTGTTGGCATTGGTTTGCCAACTTCATCAGGCTAATTTATTAAAATAAAGAAACACCACATAAATATCACATATTTTTACAGGTACATAGTATAAGTTAAAAACAAATTTAAAAAAATTACCGTTGACATTCATTAGTTAAAACATAAATTCTAACGCGTCTAATTTTAATAAATGTAAAAGACCCATTTTTGGTCGACTGAAATGACAGTCTAAAGTCAACTGAAGAAACAAAACCTTGTGTCGTTATTATAGACACGTACTCATACACATATTCATGGATAATACACATTGAATTCTATCTCGTCGTAAGTTAAACACCCAAATTTAATTTCTGTAATGATGGAAAATATATTTTACTAAGAGCATAAATATCTTCTTTTTTATTAATATTATGGCAACGGCCATACCACGCTGGAAACACCAGTTCCCGTTAGATCACTGAAGTTAAGCAGTGTTGGGCGCGGTTAGTACTTGGATGGGTGACCGTTCGAGAATAATACTACTGCGTTGCTGTTGGCGGTCGTGGGTGTGGTGAGCCCACACTTGTAGTTATTTACTGCAAGAAACTATCCACCTAGAAACACTACCCGAATCGGGTAGTGTCACGCCTACCCCTAGAGGCTCGCCGAAAGGGAAACGGCTTAATGGTATATATATTTGAACTGCTGTTAATATGGATCATCTCTGAAATCATTCTTTTTTTATAGTTAGGTTCTCGATCTACAAATTTTACATTGTCCCAATCAAATGTATGACCAAAATTATGATGATGTTTATAAACGACCAACTCTGCTTTTTTCAATTGATATGTTCATTGATCCGAGTTCTTAAAGATCTTTTTGTTTCACCCACATAAGATGCAGGACATTGTTTGCAAGAAAATTTATAAACTAAATTTGTTTCATCCCATTTTTTAGAAATATCTTTTCCTAATTTTATTACAGAATTTAAACTTTTTTTGATATTTTTGAGTTTTTTAGTTGTTACATATTTAAGGTGGACCAATCAGGAGAGCGCTATAAACAGCCAATTATTTATATTAATTTATTTATGCAATTCGAAACATTTTATGTCATTAGATGTTCTAGTTGAGACCCTTATCAATATAATAATAACCATACATATTTTTAAAGCAGTCTATTTCTGTTCAAATACTTGGCAAAGTCAAGGTAAAGGACCCCGCACCAAATGCATTGAAAAAAGGTCTCGGTGGATTTTTCTAAATGTTGCCCGGGTAAAAATATTTGGTCTTGATTTTGTCTTGGGTAAAGACCAATCCAAGACAATTCCAAGTCATTCTGTATGTCTAGCTCGTGATACGAAACCATACTTGTTTTTGATGTCTTAAGGGTCATCACTAATCCGCTTTAAAGTTGATACAATGTTTATATTATTTATCTTCATGGTATTTATTGTTTATGTGTTAATAATTTCATTTATCTGCAACAATTATGTTGTTTGGATGGGGAATCTAAAAATGTTGTCCATTTTTTCCTATCTCCAACAGTTCACTAGATACTTCTAGAAAATGACAGTTTTAATCTTTTCATACAAAATTTTATATGCCTGCAGTTGTTGAGACATGCAGGTTCCGAATTGCTTCTTTAAAAATTATTTATTACAAAATTACAAGTTTTATCGGTTGTAAAATTTTAGTCCTCAGCAGATGTCAACTGCTTGGTCCTCAGCTAGCTACCTGATTTCTGGAAATGGCAGGCCCTGCCGGTGGGGTCCATAGTTTATAGAGGTCGGAGTATAATGGACAATAAAATTTACAAACTAAAACCTCTTTACTTTCGACCCTGACAAATGTTAAAGCCACAAATTGGCAATATAATTTTCTTTAAGAGCAATTCGGTATATTTATCAGGACTTACACTTCTTGTCTTGAAACAAGTCAACCTGGTCTTGTCTTGGCACAGTCAACAGTCATAAATGCAAGCAAAGTCTGTATATCTCCAATGTCCAGCTGGTGAGACGGAACCAGACATCATGGTCCTAAAGACATATTGAAGACATTCAAGACAAAATCAAGACCAAATATTTTTACCCGGGGGATATGTTGTAAATCATGACATCCCCGATCAAAAGTTCTCATGCCAAAAAGTCAAAAAATGGACAGTTTTTTGTCCCTATCACGCGAAAGGTCATAATAAATGCTGTTCGGGAGAATCGCTGCACAGACTGCAGGACTTTGGCGCTAGATTGATATATCATGCCCAGAACACTGACCTTCCGCTACTTTGTAGTTAATGACCATGTTAGAAGTGCTCATGACTCAGGGTTGTGAAATGACAAATTTTTTGTCCTTAACTAGTCAAAAGTCGACTTTTAATATGTTTTTTTTGTACGTGACCTCAGTTAAAAGGACTTGATGGCCCAAGGTCGAAAAGTGTACAGTTTTTCGTCCCCATCGCGTCAAGGGTTGTATTAAATGCCCTTTAGGAGAATCACAGCAGAAACTGCCGGACTCTTTGGTACTATATTGATATATCATGCTCAGAACACTGACCTGCCACTATTTTGTAGTTGATGACCCCTGTTAGAAGTGTTTATGACTTAGGGTCAAATAATGACAAAGTTTTCGTCCTTAACAAGTCAAAAGTCGACTTTAAATATATTTCTCTGTAGGTGACCTCCGTTAAATGGACTTGATGGTCCAAGGTCAAAAAGCGTACTGTTTTTTGTCCCTATCCTTTTAACGGATGACACGTACAAGTAAATATGATTAAAGTCGACTTTTGACTCTGTAAGGACGAAAACCTGGTGAATTTTGACCCTGAGTCATAAAAACTTTTAACCGGGGTCGTAAACTACAAAATAGCAGAAGGTCAGAGTTCTGGGCATGATATATCAATATGGTACCACAGTCCCGAAGTTTCTGCGGTGATTCTTCTGAAGGGCTTTTAGCACGACCTTTTACGCGATAGGGACGAAAAACTGTCCACTTTTTGACCTTAGGCCATCAAGTCCTTTTAACGGAGGTCACGTAAAAGGAAATATATTTAAAGTCGACTTTTGACTAGTTAAGGACGAAAACTTGGTCATTTTTTGACCCTAAGTCAGGGGTCATAAACTGCAAAATAGCGGAAGGTCAGTGTTCTGGGCATGATATATCAATATGGCACCAAAGTCCCTCAGTCTATGCAGTGATTCTTCCAAACGGCATTTATTACGACCTTCCGCATGATAGGGACGAAAAACTGTCCATTTTTTGACTTTTTGACATAAGAACTTTTTATCGGAGATGTCATGATCCACAACATATCCAAAATTTAGAAAAATCCAAAGAGACCTTTTTTCAATGTATTTGGTGCGGGGTCCTTTTTCAACATAATCTCAAAAACAGTTTTGTTTTCATTTTTCTCATTTCCTAATGGTTTTAGATGACCCAAGCGTTGGAACGTAGTATGTTCGCATATTTTTTATTCTTCCCTAAAGTTTAAAACAAATAGATTTACTGATTTTTCAAATAACTGAAAATACCCACTATGTACAGCGATATCCACCAGTGATGGTCACTCTCGCATTATGCATCTAGCTTTACGAACAAAACATGACGGACTCGCTTTCGTTTGAGCACACCTTAAACTCCATCGATATGTGAGCGGACTTTAAGGTTGACTTTTTACTGTGCTTATAAGAAATAAAAAATAGGCAAAAAATATAAGCGTGGATTTTTAGTGAAAATCGACTTTTTATATTTTCAAACATATCTGTAAAACTCATCCGAATTTGAAAATAAAATTGGAATATCCGAATTAGGTCAAAGAATAAAGACGTGTGAAGAAAAAATGTGTAATTTTTTTAAATAGACGTCAAAATTCAAATACTCGTAACTTTGTGAACAATTTTTTTTCTCAAATCGGAAGAATACATTTCGCAAAATTTAATAACCTGCCTGATTTTGGATGGATTCGGCTAAGAGATTAAAAAATTAAATTGTAAAATTATGTGGAGAAAAATGATCAATTAAATTATACATAATTGAGTTCGGTAAATCGAGGGCAAGCGACTTCAGTTAAGTTTTCACTTTCAGTTATGTAAAACGGAATACAGTGAAGTCTTCCGTATTTCTGCGTCCTTAAAACGTGAAGATTCTTTGTTTCCAACGCTGGAGGGGCCCTCATCTCTACTGCGAGTGGGCAGGATTATTTGTTTAAGCGACGTTTATTGGCAGCCCGGTGTTGTATCGCTACGCATGCTCTAAGCAACTTTTTCAACTGCGCATATGTCGAAAACCGCGGTCGATTTGAAATCAATAAATACTATAAATAATAATACAGATAAATACACCCGACATTTCTAGAATGGCTGGCCCACACAATTTCTCAGCTCAAGGGGCGAGAGATGGATGCGACCTTCGCCTCGGAAGGGCTCAAAGTGCGTGAGTAATCAGTGGAACATATTACGTAATATGATACATTTCAAGTGGAAACGGTTGAAACGGACCCGATATGCGCAGTTGAAAATTTCGCGGTCTGTTACCACAGTTAGCGCTTGCCGCACTCGCGTATCATGTGTGCCAGTATTTTTCCAGTTATATTATTACCATTATTACCATCTGCTGGTGCCGAGAATTCAATCATGTAAATTATCTTCCTCTCCAGATCTTGGAGGACAATAGCAGACTTTTGAGAAGAGATACGTTGAGTGTTGGAGAAAGAGAAATTCCAGTTGATCTTACACTGAGCGTTCTCCACAACGCACTCGAGTTCCCCCTGTGCGTATGGCAAGACGGGCATTAGATCAACACCATCGAAGTGCCGAACATGGTAATACAACACTTTTACAGTCGCATTTTGTCTCTCTATGTACCCGTAGCATGGATACTTTGAGCATCCACTGAGAACAATCTGCAAGTGTTTCTGGCTCTTGCTTGCACGCTCGGCAGTTGGTATCGCCTAAAAGTACATTCATTATGTGCTCGCGGTAAACTAAGGTGTGTACAACGCCGTCTTGAAAGGCTAAAAGAATTTCCTCAATCTCCGATATCAGTCCAGCAGACTTGAGAAACATGTTGAACATCCCATCCCCATCGATAGCTCTTCTCCGCATATAACGCCGTAAAATTGACCACGAAGGGGCTTGTTAGCATGTTCTCTTAGTAGGAGCGAATGTTATGCTTCCTGTATGCGACTTTTGAACATCAAAGGTGTAAGTGATGCTAGGCCATGTGTAAAGTCGCTGCAATCGAATGGGAGACCAAGCTCCTTCGCGCCCCTATTTGCGGCACGTTATAGAAACGCTGCAGCATTGACGGCTTCATGTTAATGTATGAGTCGTATAATATAATCTGTGCTATTTAGAACTGAGCAGGCTGTAGCCAGAACCGTTCTTCGATGCAGACGCTCCAAGTTCACCAAACCTCTACCAATATTTTCCTAAAGCAATACGAAAACACACTGAAAAAACACGTCAGCACAACCCACTAAAGAAAGAGAGAGAAAAACGACTACCATCCTATCCTACATTCAAGGTATCACAGAGCGAATAGGAAGAATCGTCAACAAACACAAAATCCAAACTATATTTAAACCACCTTTGAAAATAGGACAACTTCTAAACAACCCTAAAGATTAAAAGGCACCTCTCAGTGATCCGCGAGTATTTAAAATCCCTTGTTTTTTTGGCAAAGTCTATATTGGTGAAACCGGGAGCGCGATAGGCCAACGCGTGAAGGAACATAAGCGTGAAGTCAGGCTAAAACATTTCACGCAATCAGCACTAGCTGAGCATAAAAAAGACATAGAAAGCAATCGAAATCTTAAAACACCCTCATAACATCAATAGGGACAATTGATATAATACCAATCCGATTTGGCATTCCGTCCTTCCGGGTTTTTAAAAAAAGACTTGATTGGCCAATCCAGTTTGACCAGACCCCACCATGGGGCGCTCTGGCCAATCACAGGCATCGTAGAGAATACATATATAAGAAGAACATAACCTGAAACTTCAGTTTCAGGTCAGCCCTGAAAAAGTGAACTGCAATGTTCACGAAACGTCGGCAATATTCATAGTTTCGCACACGATTTCAACCCACAAAAGCTGAAAAATTAAAAATGTTAATTCATCATAATGAATCATCGTGAAAGCATTAAATCTATTATAAAGTTTTGTATTCGTTGTAAATCAGTCTGCTCAAAGCGTATCAGAATTTAAAAATAGATTGGAAAATAGGAATGCGGTTTCGTCTCATCTTCACAAAACAAGAAAAAATCGACCAGCTTCTTTGTGAGCGACAGCTCGAGTACTAATAGAAGCATCTAATGGTTGCTGTGTTTATGTCCGCGCAATGATAGATCAAGGATCAGAAGCTACTTTCATTTCTGAAACTGTCGTGCAATTGTTATGCATTCCGCGTAAAAAGTTTGACGTCACTTTTTCTGGTGTGGAAGCTGAAGTTTCTGATCAAATTTATCATTCTGTTTCAGCTTTACTTGAGAGCCCAAAGTCTTGTGCGACAACGTTCACGACGCTAGCAATCGTACTTTCGGAATTTATAGATATTCCTAGTAAATTACGTGATCTAGATCTTGCAGATCCAAGAATGGATTCGAATGACCGTATTGATTTATATATCAGGGTTGATCTATTTGGTGCCTCATTTCGCGGATATTTCTACTGGTCAAACTCTTTGTAAGTTTTGGGAGTTAGAAGAGGTTCCTAGAAAGAATATGTTAACTAAACAAGAACTCGATTGCGAAGCAATAACGATAATAACGATAATAACAATTCCTTCCGAGTACTTATCTCACATCATCCTGTCTTTAATGATCAAAAGTCAAACCATCAGATTGAGGGTCGATTTTAACGCATCTAGGCCCACTTCTACAAAATTTGCAATTAGCGATTGTTTGCATGTAGGACCGAAACTCCAGAATGACATGTAAGAACTGCGCTTACTGAGTTTGTTCGCCAATCTCGCAACTAGTTCGCTCACCTATTTCTGATGAATCGTCGTTTAATAAGTCTTGTTGAATTATGTCTTCTTATATTGCCATTTATTTTTTCTATAAGCATTATTGCGATCTTCATGATAAGCTCGCAAGGTGGCCGGTATGTTCGTGATTTATAATTGCATTATTTTATTATGGGAATCAACCATTTTCTAATTAAGCTTCTGGCCCGTCGGCAAGGGTCGTGCGTTCTCGGCTTGTTACTTGCGGACGGAACGACTCTGCAGTCAATCTGCATCATTATGTCGAAGTGTCGTCAGTTCACGACAATTTCGCCTCCAAAACTACGCACTACAGTTGTGAACTTTTGTGGCAAAATAAACTGGAATTAAAGCTATATTTCGGTCTATCCTTTATTAACCGAACCGTCGCATTCACTGTGAGCAATCTTAACCTTTCCATTGTGACCTGTTAATAGTAAATAACAAATTGTTTTCACTTTTATATTAGGATATTTTGAATGAAAAAATCTGTCAAAACTCTATCATCAATGCAACAGTGACAGATAACTTCAGACATACAACTTGGGGTATTTGAATTCAATCTATCCGTGGTCAGGACCCCTTCTACAGTGGCTTAACAATTGTCATATTTTACCTCACATTTCTATAATACGTCAGGCATTTACCGAACTTCTTTGTATTTTTCACGATTCGGTAAGAAAAATAATCGTAAAATAATGTTAAACATTATCTAAATGAACTTGATTTACCAAAATGATTCAGTTTCGCTATCACTCCCACAATATTCACTGGATGACAATTTGACAAAATATGTAATCGTCCTAATGAGAAAGCAACGAAAAAAAAACAGATGAAAATTATAGGCTTTCACGAAACTTGATTGTAATTCCGAAAAAGAAGGCCAACGGAAACTGAGACCAAATCCACTTTTTGTTGGTTTGGAACTAGACATTATGACAAATGATTTATTCTTCATTTTTTCGCCATAGCCTTTCATTAAAGTTGTAAGTCTTAGATGCGGATACGAAGAAGACAGGAAGGCACACGAATAAACTGAACTGTCATTTTGTGGCGAGCTCGGCTCGTGACAAATAAAATTGAAGAAATTACAGCAAAAAGCCAAGCTCGGGGCGTCGGCCAATAATTTTAAACTTTGCCGCTGGTCATTTTACTTTAGTGCTCTCTTACCTTTTTAGTTTCATCTCTCCATTCTTTGAGAATTTTCTCTCTTTGGCTCGATTATCGTGCGGTGAACGAATAAGAGATAGTGCAGCTTTTCACATTTTTTTCTTTTTGTTAGCTAATAATAAAGTACGCAATCTTATAATGAAGTTTCATCAAAAGTAATATTTGAAATCTTATACTAGTTATAATAAAAAAAATTCTTATTCAGTTATTGAAATTATTAATATAAACCCGATAATATTAAACTATTTCTTTTACTCCCATACTGACAATTTTATGGCATTTTCCGCGTTTAAAACGAAAACGATTCACCCTATAAAAAAAGGTTGAAGGCGATTTTATATACATTTTTATGACAACAAATATTTTTTTTGGATTACCTATCAAGCATGGTTTAGCGACAAAGTGAAACTATTTTTTTTTTAATTTTATGAGGTACTAGGTTGTGATTCATGATTCGGGAAAGCTGTTTTACCTAAATCATAATCTATCAATATCTTTTACTGTATCAAGAAAAAATCAATAATTATTGATTTTGTACACTGATTTGTATCGAGTCTAAAAAATTGTTTGAAATTTATTAAAAATTTTGAATATTTTAAAAATTATTGTTTTTTTAAATTAATTCTAAATTTTTTTTCAATTTGTTTGAAATTTTCTGAAAAATGTGTTTGAGAATTTGTTTTGAATTTTTTGTTTGTTTGCAAATTATGTTTGCAACTTTTTGGAAAGTTTCTTGGAATTAAAAAAAAA